>JAYMSY010000230.1:0-13724 GCA_036897685.1 Monsonia emarginata | reverse complement strand
TTCGAATTGCAATCACGTGTATTTCAGATGGTGGATATTTGAGTGTAGAGTTTGCGACTCACTCCCCATCTTTTTGGGCGAACTATCACATCCTGCGTACAACTCAATAGTATGCTCTGAAAATTGATCTAAAGGGATAGGAAATCCGAGGTTTGAACGCAGAACATTAAGGGTTATTGGCTGGGGCACATGTAATGTACTGAAATCTTTTATTGGTGTACATATGCTACAACAATAACTGTCCCTTGTGCCTCTCTCATCATCTTAGATTCCGCAACAGCAAGTGTTTCGAAAAATTTAGGAAAACATAAAAGCGAAGATTACAATAAAGCTTTATTTCAACACTGGTATACTGAACCATCAGAACTGAGTAACATTTCTAGACAGAGGATGACATTAAGTAGGCTGCATCAGAAGAAAAAGAGAATTATTTAAAACTTATGACCATGGCACAAATGCATAACAAAATATCATGGGGATTTCCAGGGAAATTCATTGATGACCAATTAAATCATGCCCTACCCTGTAAAACATGTCAACAAACAATTGTATGGGATTTAGAAAATATATGCTGCTAAGATTGCCGGTACATACATCAAGAGGGACTCCACCAGTATCACTAGATCTGCTATCGCAGGCAGATTCGGAGGAGTCTCCAACTGTTAGTGTGCTTGGGCGGCGACCCATAGGAGCTACAAAAGAAAGGGGAGACACAGAACCTTGCACAGATTGTGAAGCACAAACTAATTTGCTCTGCAGTCGCAGATGATCTTCAACAAGCATCAAAATGACAATGGCATTCTCCACCAGGAAGACAGAAACCTGAGCAGCATTCTCTGCTTCTACCTTGGCATCTTTTGGTGACAAACCCTCAGCAGCAACACCAGCAGCAGCAGCAGCAATTACTTGGGTCTGCTACCAAAAGAAAAGGTTAAATGTAGGTCACTGAAAATTATAGCATTGTACAACTATAATCACACAAAAGAAAACTAAGAGGTGAAGATATGTTACATTGACTCAAAGAACCGTAGATAATTGGGTGTTCAAAAAGATCAACAGAAATTGGAGCATCATAGATGCAAGAAGTAGCCTCCATATATGATAGGATAAGGGGAGAAAAATGATACCAGTTAAAGAACTTATCTAATGATGTCAAGGTGCATAAAGTTCAAGGATGAACTTTGATTAATAAATGAACAAAAACTCCCTCCGTCCCACGCTAAGTGTCTTGTTTGAATATTCGCAAAAAAAAAAAAACAATTTCCACCATTTGCCCTCATGTGCTCTCATCTACCCACTACTCAAGTTGTTATGACTAACTTATGGAGGAACACTATTGGCAATCCATGACTAAGTTATAACCTAAAATAGAAATGAGACACTTAATATGAGACAACTGTTTTAGGAAATGGGATGCATGGGCTTGAGGGAGTAATTGAAACTGACGATTACCATAAATTTTGTACAGATCGATAATATCAGCAAAACAACCACACAAATAAAGGTTTAAATAATGCCAATAAAAAAACATGAAATACATAAGAAACTATGGAATACATAAAACTACAAATGATAAACAATGCTAATCATAAAAAAATGGGGGGATGCTTTAAAGTTTCAAGCAATAAAGATAAACATTGGTCTCTAAATATCACCTGAACCTGCAGTTCTCTCGCTGCAAAGTCCAGTAAGCCACCCAAGAGCCTTCTTTTAAATATAGGCAATGATTCCTCACGTCTGTATCATATAAAAGTGATTAACAAGACAGGAAAAGTTATGGTCAAACAGAATGCATAAAATAAACAAAAAGATTAGAGACTGTTGATTATAATTCAACTATTCTTTTTAATGCAGACAAAAACAATAAAATACCATGGCAAGCGATTGCAGTATCAAATTATTAATCCATTAATGCTAACCTTGTTCCCATTTTCAGTAATGATACCTATCCATCCACTTGAGTCTAGAATATTTTACAATCTAACAAACATAATAGGGATGACTGCAATGAAGAAAAACATCAACTCCTTCAATTATTGTCACTACAAACAAGATGAGCACATTTTGTTTTTTTATTTTCTTCAGTTTTTACCCTTCAAATTTTCAGCTCTACGTTGTGTGGATAAGTGAATAGTACATGGATACAAGTAGTGCAACTGCAAATACAACGTTAACACTACTTTATATTACTACAATTTTGTATTATTCTGCATTTTTTTAAACTAAGATTGAATAATACAAAATGAACTTACTATTTCATATTTTGTTCTAGTTTCGAGTTACAGGGCTGGTCAATAAGAGCTATTTTATGTTAAATTTCTATAATGTAGGTAGTAAGCTTCTGAAAATACATCAAACTTGAAAATTGAAATATACAGGTCACAAAACTGAAAAAGATTTTAACCTATTGAAAAAAGAGAGAAATTTTTAACATATACCTCATCAGAAGAATATAATATCACCAGATACCTCTGATATGCCAATATACAGTATGTTAAAAAGCAGGGATGAAAAATCTTTGGATTTAATAATGAATTCACTTATTCTAAATTTAGCCATATATAGCAACCATGCTGAATCCATGATTGGTACTCAAATTTACTATAAGAGAATCTTTAAGTAAACAATAAAACTGTTCATATTGTTTCACAATAATTAAGGATTGTAACAAGTGGCTTTGGAGCAGATCAGACTTGTTCCAACACAGACAAAATCACAGCGTAACACTTTAAGATAGGAAAGAGATCGCTGAATCTGGACTCAGCTAACAACAATGACAAATGTCAAAGCATTAAAACAATGTGTCATTGATTTTCAGAAGACTAATATACAAAGCATACCTAACCCTTTGGTCTCCTGTGCTAGATCCACCAACAATAGAAAGCCATTCTGCACAATGAATTGTAGCTTCAATATCCTGTACAGAGAAGTCGTAACCAAACAATATAAATGAAACTGATCAACATTAAGCATCTCTAATCAGTACAATAGATAAGGGAATAACGGAATCACTGAGCATGGTTTGACAGAACTACGGGTACAATATAGGAAGATACACATATGAGCAGTGTTCATGTATATGTGCTTAACACAAGAAAATTGTATGATAACAAAAAATAGTACAACAAAATGTTTCTGAGGGCCTTTAGACAAAGGTTGAATGAAAAGAAAATAAAATATTGCAAACCTAAAATAAATAACTACTACCAAACTAGTAATAACAACTAGTTTAAGCTGCCAAAAAACTCAGTCAAGTCAGGGGCAAATGGGCAATTCAACCATTATGGAAAATTTAGAACACAGCTAGCTCACCCTCATGTCAACCAATAAGAACTCGGGAATATGTGATGGGGTTTAATTGGGATTTTCTACATCTATTTCTCTAGGTTTGCAATTTAATTCAATGTTTAGAATGCAGCTTGTAAGAATTGTTATGTTATTTTTATTCTGTGATCTGTTGCCAAAATAAATCACAAATACCATCTTGCGCTCAGAACTGTATCTATATTCTCTTTCAGTTCATCCCCAGTTACGTTCTATTCCATCTTTTTTGTTTCTCTGTTCCCCCATAACTAAGTACTATCCTTTTCTTCTTCTGCGTTGCAGTTCTTTCCAAGTCCCTTTCTCTCTTCCCTTAGTACCACAGCAGTTCTAGAAGGTGATTATAGCTGCTTCTCTTGAAGAATTCGATAATACCCTGTTCAGTCGTTTTTAACTTGCACTAAGTAAAACAAGTTTTCCCCTTTGGATTCATTCCTATTCAAAGCAACAGAATTTGCTTGAACCCTCCAAGATAAGTTCTTTTTATGTTTAATAGCTTTGATCCCATAAATATTGTAAAGATGCTCTTATTTCATATAGATTTTATTACTGAGCTATAGAGATTATCTAAGTTACCATTAGATTATATGTCTCATTAAATTATTCTACGTCTATAGCCTTTCTTCCTTAGTTCATATTTCTCTATATTGTCTCCTACTTCTCTTATTTTGGTTAGCTGGATATCAATGAACTACAGCTGGCCCAGCTCCAACAGGGCTTGGAACAAAAGCATCAACACTATACCACTCTTTTTCTCCTTCAAAGCACGCTATTTCAAGCCAAAATTGTAGATTAACACACAATCTAATGAATTTGAATAGTAATAATAACTTCAAGCCCAATTTGACATTTAATAGAATTTTGAGATATTTTCTGGCTCCATGATGCTACAAACTTTCAAATTCTACACTCACACTTGCTGAGTATTTCAAAATTTTAGAGGCAATTCCAATTCCAATTCCAGCAAAGCTACTAATATAATTACTTAGCTTAGCTTATAAAAAATTTCCAGCAAGGCTGAAGATGTCAATTTTTTAATCAAAGATAAGGCTTTTAGCACCAAATAATTAATATCCAAATTTAAAATTAACAAGTCAAGTTTAGTATGAAAATCAAGAGTCAACGATTTTAAAACCACGTGTCAATCTCATCCAAAAAGAACATAGTTTTACTAGAGAGAAAATATGTTGCGGACAAATTAAAAATACAAAATAAAAAGATGAGCCAACCTTCCATCCATCCTTCTGGCGCATTGAATGCTCCAACATTATAATCAGGAAACTGTGTATGAGGTCCTCTATATCTCCTAACCTTGTCAAATTTAATTGCTTGCTTGCACTTGTCTGCAGAATCAAGTACCAATATACGATTATCAGAAAGAATAAAATTTAAAAGTGCAGCATCCTTTTTTGTTTTCCTTTTAGAGGTTAAGGATGGAGACAAGCAGCAATAGGGTTAGCAATGGGTAAGTAATAGTATATAACTTCTGGTTGATTCTCAATTCCAATGATGGTGAAAGTGTGAAACTCTCAACTGAAAGTAGGGGAATTTTGGTATATCTACTCTTCCAATTTTATTGAAGGTTAAGTTGGAGTGACAATTACACAAGTTGAGACTAAGAATGATTTTATAGAGAGAAAAACTGGAATGGGCTTGCCATATGGGATGGGCTTTCTAGCCATTCATAATTCAATCAAACTTAAGAAAGGAATGAAAAGGGTAGAATGACTATTCCTTTCCCACCTATAAAACATAGCCCAATTTTTTTTGGCATTAAAACCACACAAATACCCCCTGCCTAGACAGACAATAAAATATAAAAGTCGGTAGCTTGACTATAATGTTTCCAGAGATGACTTACTTAAGATGCTGGAAGTTAACATCAAGTTATATGAGAAATTACAAGGTGATAATAAAACATCATTCTTTATCATCAAATGTATGAAAGGTCAAACAATAAGCAAGTAAGATCGTAAGTTCAATTCAATCATGTTATATACTGAACAAGTACAACCTTCAGACAAAAGGACCAATAGGATGGTCTTTTGTATTCCAGACTTTATACCAAATATTATTTTCCTTCATTCTCTGGAAGTTTATTCTATAATATGATTTCAGTATTTTTTTTCTCCAAATAAAAGAGAGATCGGTTCATATTACCTCATGGTTAGAAATAAGTATCTCCAGTATCCACTCTGGCCATTCCCCCATTTTAGTAAGACTACTTCTATTTTCAGGATGACTGCAAGCCAAAAACAGAAGATCCTGAAAACATATAAAGGATGATGTTTAGAATATAAGAGAACATTGAAAACCACCTTGGGCACGTAAAGCAAAATGATATAACAAAGTAAAAACATTTAGTATAGCTACAATAGTAATTCATAGCTGGAGACCAACTTCATAAAAAGCTTGAGCCAAGAGTTGAAGGCCTGAATAGCATCTCATACTCTACTCTCTAACATGCTCCATAATGTGCAAGCTGATTATAGCTTTGCATGTGATCCGATGCATATCACACTTTGGACTGCAGTTTTTACATTTTATTTGTAAGGGTTCTCAGGATTTGTACTTGAGTACAAGGGCTCTAATATCATGTTGAAGATCGAATCAACTAAAAGTTTAAGCTAATAGTTGAAATCCTAGTAATTATCTTATACATTTAATGCGTCTTGACTATGCTAGAAGATAAGGAAATCACTAAAAGTGATCACTTCAAGTACTTGGGATTTATTGTTACTAAAAAACAGAGAGCGATTGAACAAGATATAAGAGATAGGATTAGTGCAGGATGGCTGAACTGTAGGAGAGCTTCATGTGCTTTGTGATAATAGGATTCCTATAAAGTTGAAAGGAAAGTTCTATCGATTCATTATAAGACCAACTATAAATGTATGGCACCAAATGTTGAGCTCCTAAAAGAGTACAAATCCATAAGATGGGGGTAGCACAGATGAGAATGCTTAGATGAATTTGGGGTAATCAGTAATACTAGGAAAGATAAGACTAATTAAGTTATTAGAAGAAAGGTTGGGGTGGCCTCAAGCGATGAGAAGATTAGAGAAAATCATTTAAGATGGCTTGGTCAAGTAGAACATAAGGAAGTTAGTGACCTCTTGTGTGAAAGAATTCAATTAGGAGAAACTACAAAGGTTAGGGATAGACCTAAGTTGACATGGAAACTGGTAAGAAAAGACATGAAAGTGCTTGGGTTAGCGAAGAGATAAATTTAGACAGAGTGGAGTGGAGGAAGGAAATACAAACTGAGGAACCTGTGGAGTTCGACTAGATGATTCATGTAGCTGACCCCAACTTTGTTTTGGGAAATGGCTTGGCTGTTGTGTTGTCTATATTTGCATCTCGATACCAAATGCAACCTCTAAGCGAATTTCAGGGTGGCTAATTTTTAGCGACTGAAATGGCCCCATCTACTCAACCCTAGTGCCTAGCGATATTAATACTATCAGAAAATATTCTATTTAAAAAAGAACCAGCAAGCCACTAATCTGGACCCATGATTCCTAATTTGTAGATCACATACAACACTGAACAATGTATACAAATGTACCAACCAATATTTTCTTATTTCTTGCTTATCAAAAAAAAGATTTGCTGTTTCTTTTAGTTAATTAAAATAGTTGGAAATGATAAGTAGTAGTCACATTACAATCTGTTTGGAATCCAAATTCTTATATAGATGCAGTACGTTCTCTGCCATCCAGAGGGAAATTGTTGGCAGGATACCTCTTCGATGCTTTCAGTGATGTTCAAAAACAATGCAAGAGGAAAGAGAAAATTAGAGAATGAATGGAGTATATGTTTGAATTCAAAAACTTTTTGCATTGATATTGACTACAACAACACCCTCAGATCAGTGGTAAAAGTAGAGGCGTCTTTACATCCACAAAAATGGGGAGACTACTTATCTAATGTGTATGTAGTCATGTAGGTATCTTTGATAAAAGTAGAGGCATCTTTACATCCAAAAAAATGGGGAGACTACTTTTCTTATGTGTATGTAGCCATGTAGGTATCCAGGGGCGGATCTAAGTTGTGGAGAATGGGTGCCTATGCACCCATTGATTGTTAAAAAATCTAATGATATGTTAGAGTTTAATATCATTTCAAAAGGAAAATAGTTAAGTGCACCCAATAAATTACAATGGTGTCCCCAAAATTTTATTTCATTTTGGTATCAAATATACAATTTGTTTCAATTTAATGATCAATTATTTTTATTTTCAATCCACCTTTGTATATAAATTTTCATTGTTCTAGTTTTGTTCCTAAAATGTGCAATTTGTTAAAATTTGGATATCAAATTTTTTGAATTTGTTCCATTCTGGTCACTTTTGTTACACATGTTATGTTTTCGAATCAGAATAAAATAGAAAAAAAGTTCGGTTACCAAAATGAAATCGATTACATATAGTTTGTGTATCAATTTGGAACAAAAATTATTTGAGTACTACAATGGAAGAAAATTGTAAAATTTATGTGCCAAATTGCATATTTTCGATACTCATTTGAAATGTAAAAAAAATGGGTATTAAGATGGAAAAATTGTATAATAAGAACACTATTTTGGAACATTAAATTATAAATAATCATTCGTAAACTTGAATGTAAAATTTCAATTTTTTTTTAAAAAAACTTCAATTATAATTGAATTGTGCATCCACTCATTTAAAAGTCTAGATCCGCCCCTGTAGGTATCTTTGCATCCAAGGGGAAAATGGGGAGAATACTTATCTCGTGTCATGTGTAAGCACTTGTCTGTTAGAGTGTGAGCGTGTTTGCCAATCATATGCATGGGGTGGACATACTGAATTTGATTTGCAAGTAGGGTCATGGACAAGATGTTTTTCGTACCCTTAAAAAGTTGCTCCGACTGAAACTTTTCATGACTGTTCTAAGTTTCTGAGCTGACAGAATAATATAGTGGTCGCAGTTCTTGTTCAATTTGACCATGTGTGTGTGCGCGAGAGAGAGATGGGGGGTTGATATCTTAGCTAAGCAAATGTAAGCCTAGACACAAGGATGAAGTAGACACTGAAAAACTTGTAGGTAACCTTCAAATGCTATGCGCTTTAGCAGCTTTAATAAATTTGTTTCACTTTTGACAATATTTGTAAATACTAAGTTTGTCTCCACTTGAGGAACCAGGTAATCACTAACGACCAATCAAGAATGCAACCTTTCTGTACTCCTTCCCAAACTCATGCAAAGTATCAAGTCTAATTCTTCTGACTCTATATGCTATAAAAACAAATTTTCAATTAACACCTGCATAACCAATCCACCTACTAGAACATTATGAAATCATCACCTGTAAAGCTCGATTTTGTAAAGCTCTTGACGCATATGGAAGTGATCGCAAAAGAACCAAAAGAAGTTCCAAATTTTCAAACCGATGACCAGAATCATAAACATTCAAACCATCATCTGTAGAAGAAGCATTTATCTGAAACCAAAAAAAAATGAAGATAATAGGATTATTTATACAGCAAAAATCATCCAATGAACTTCAATTCAGCACAATCAGGAAATGCATTTCAACACAATTTTCCATTGTATATCTAAAAGTGCTATGGAAAAAGGAAATAACTGCATTTCCGAAATCAAGCTGTGTCAATTCTATAAGTGGAGTAACTACCAAAATAAGCATCATTAGAACGGTCCATCTTGCAGACTACGGACACAGCTTGCTTGCTTTCGTATAAAAGGATATAGATCTACAACCACCTCATAAGCTAAGAAGCTTCACATTGATAAAGACAATAAATATTCTTAGATTCTTTTACTTTAAAAGTAAACTCAGAAAAGAAAGTTTAATATTCTACAAAAAATTATCTTCATTGAAATTAAGAGATAAGAAGGTACAGCATGGTCATATCTTCACTCATAACCATTAACCACCAGCAGAAGCCCTAATTCTATGACCATACTATAACTGCCAGCAAGTGATGAGGTTGCTGGAAAGCCAACGAAGTCTAAGATTATGTCATCCAAGACTTCTGAGTTTTCATGTACAGGTATCCATGCTTAGCAACACAACAATTTAAAATCAAAACAATTAACAAATTTTTTAATCACCTCTAGTTAGCTTATAGCCGAAAATGGAAAACAAGAACATTACTATAGTATGGACAACAAGGAAATAGATCAAATAAGTTGTCATACCGAGGCTCCTAACAAAGCTGTGTACACATTGATGGTCATGAGTCTATTTGGTGCTGCTTGGAAAACCTTCTGTAAAGCAAAAAGGAGTAGTGAAACCTTGTCATCAAACATGGTACCTCCTTCCTCAGACGGTCCACTACTGAAAAGGCTGTATGTTATATCTGAGGAAACATGAGAACCTACTTTCAAATGCCCCGCAGATACTAAAGCACTTAACAGCCCAATGATACCAACAACAATCCCATCAGCTTTTTCAACATTGTAACAATTATTCCTTGCATTGTCAGCACTAATTGAAAATGATATGCCACCCAAATTCCTATCAAAAAGATTTTCTTCAACAGATGATATCCTAAGCATATTCCTAGCCCTTGAAGGAGTAAAAGGGCTGCTACACATGTCAAGAGACTGAAGTTCAGAATGTTTCTTATGTTCATTTAGTAGAGATCTTGAACCATTGTATGAATTCTTCTCATCAACACTACCGCCTGAATCTAGTCTGGGCTTCAAGGCAGACTTATTAACATCATTCATTACAATAGATTCTGGAAGAGAGTCACCAGCTTTTGCTTCCCGTTGCAGAAGGACAAGAAGTGTTTCTATCCCGCCACCAGCTATGAATGCCTCAACAAATGTTTGAGCTCTTGATGTGTTAGGCTGTATAACTAGTCTATGGATCAGATGCAACATCCTTGCAACCTGGGAAAAGACATTAAACATTTTTCCAAATGAAGACAATGGCTCATATATTGTTGTTTAATATTTCATCGTGTATTAACTAAATGGAATCCATAAGTGGAAAAGATTATTTTGAGTATTCTTATCCAATACAAATTTGGAAGTATCAAAGCCAAACTAGTAAACTGCAATGAAAATAGATTTGTGAGGGGAAAATTATTCATAATTGTTGAAGCAATCTTCAAATGTTGATACAAAGGTATTAAACAATTTAGGTAGCTAACCAATTTGCTGGCCATATTGGTAAATATTTAGATAGCTAACCAAACCTTATCACCAAATATGCATGCTAGTGTAGTGTCCAAAATTAATGTTGTTAAAGCCTACTTGGCCAAGCGGTTAAAAGCTTGAGCTCAAGGCAAAAGACCCGGGTTCAAACCCAATAGGTGGCGGTATTGCTTATAAAAAAAGGATACGAAATTATTAGACATTATAGATAGCAGATTTCAGTAGTACCATATGTACTGTAATCCACACACAAAAGCCAAATTACATTTTTAGAACCCCAAAACTTAAGCTCATAGGTGAAAGGCCCAATGTGTATATCAAGTGATGACTGGATCCATATACATCAGATGTGGGACACTACAAAACCCCTCACGTGCAGGTCAGAGGACATAGCAGATGCATGTACACTGACCCAGAACAATTGAGCAGAGGCCCAAGAAAGACAGATGGCAGAGAGGGATGCAGGACTGAGATGAACCAGCTCTGATACCATGTTACACACCAAACCAATCCCCCAATGTTCTGAAAAATTGGTATCAAAGCTAGTTTCATCTTGGGCCTACACCCTCAATTGTCACCATTCTGTTGTTGGCTTTTGACCCAGGTCCATGTGAGGGAATGTTGAGGTATAACCATATAAAGTCCTACATCAAATAAAATAAAAACATATGGCTACATATAAAGGGAAAGGACAAACGAAACAATAAAGTTGAACTTTTAGTTGTGGAGGCTTACCCGTTATAGGTAGCCAATTGATCATATTGGACAATATTTCTACCCCACAAAAAAGCTTATGTCTATGACAATAAAACAACATAAATTGACTCCATAAAAAGTATAGCAGATCCCTTGTTCGTGTGGAACATCTCAATAATCAATAATATACTGAAATTGCACATTGCATCCTAACAATATTAAATTTGAACAACACCATGCATGTTTTATATCAATGACAATGCACTAGGAATCAGTAGAAAAAAAATAGAACTAAGATGAGAAAAATAAAAGGAATAGCATCCAGAATATGTCCATGTATGACTGACCTATAGATAAATTACTATAGCAAAAAAAATGTTTTACCTGATTGGGTTGTGGACAATCAACCATGAAGCCAAGTAAACAACAAACATCATCTGAAGCAAATGAAGGAGGGGCTGCTCCAACAAGAAGTTCGATAACCACTAAAAGTTCATCTACTAAAGCATTCACCTCACCCACCGGACGTGTTACCTGCTTTAAGTACAACGAGTTCACCGAGCCTTTCTCACGAATTGTCCAATAGCATTTTCTGCAACCATCAAGAAGCATCTGAATAGCCTTAGCATCTCGCATTACTGAGGATTCTGTGAGAACCATGTCCGCAAGTGATGATAAAAGCTTCTTTTGAAGCCCATAGTTGCACAAGCTCCAAATTTTCAAATCCAATAGTAGTGTACGGAAAAGATGCACTTTGAGTGAGTGATTGTTTATCTCAGATTGACAGAGGGAAACAACAGCTGCAACAAGTTCTTCGTCTCCTACTCCCTCATGCGTCCCAACATCAAGTGAAGACAAATTTAGGAGAAGATAGTTTAAGATCCTTGACAAAACTTCAGGCCCTCTGGCACGACACAACTCTTCATTATTCCTTGGGTTTTGAATAGCTATAGAAATTATTCGAAATATGGGAGCAGCAAGAGCAGCTGTTGCCAGGGACAAAGGAAGACTTCCTTGTTCTGGTTCCAAGCTATCCTTATTAACATTAGTTACTGCAAGGGGAAGTAAAGACATGGGACCTCCATATGCCAAAGCCCAAAAGGTCTCTACCGGTCGCATTCGTGTCGCAACACGAACTTGCCCAAGAACCTCAGCTGGACGTCGAAGTGTGCCTGAAACATAATAGTTATGAATATGATGATATCAAGACACTTCAAATTATTCAAGCATTAAGAAAATAAATATACATAACCTATTCTACCAACAATATATTCTCCACACAGTTGTTTGAATCCATCTGCTGCTACTTCATCAACCATTTAATCATTATATATCATCATTGCTAGTTGCTTTTTTTTCATCAAAAATAAGGCAATTTCATTGAGTGAAATGCTTCTCAAGAAGGAGAAGCAAACAATGAACAAACAACAGACTGGAATGAGATTACAGTAAAGAGTAAGGAATTGCAGAGAAACAGAAATTGCGAGCAGATCAGAACATTAAGCAGCAAAGATCCTAGAAAAAAGTGAGAATGACATCTAAAAGATAGTGGGAAAGTTATGTTGATCGTAATGCTATAGTTTTTTATATATAAGCAGGTTAAGAGAAAGGGGTGGGGGAGTCGATTATAATTGTCCTAAGGAATCTGCAGGTTTACTGTCATCTAAAAGACAAGTTTGCGAAGTAAAGAAAAGATCACAGTAACTGTATCCTTACTAAGTAAAAAAGGAGCAAAATCATTTAAATAACAAATATTCTACTATAAGAAAATTATGTTTGCATGCATATGCATTTTAAAACCTACTTCTAAGAGCCCCACAAGTCAGAAATGATAATTCATCAATAGGTGTAGAAATATTACTTAAAAGAACTATTAAATACCTGTAGCGCCACAAGGGGAAGCATCTTGACAGAATCTCCCACTAAGTAAACTGGGGTGATATAGAATGTGAATGCACCCTCCAATTTCTGCATCTAAAGATGCACTGTCCTCTGTCATGGTTTGTACACGCTCATTTGTTGAGAGCCAGGGAAGCCCTGCCCCATGACCAAAAGAAGGTAGAACATCCCCTCCTCTAGAAGCCAACCGCGCCATCCTTTCTGGGCCAATGGACTCCTTGAAGATGTATACAGGACCCATCTCAGCAAACAAAGGGCATTGTCGCAGACGACGTTGTAATCCTGGCATATTAGGAGGAGGGTTTGTCCCAATGCAGCAAAACGCAAGTGGCTTGGAGACCCGAGTAAACTCAAAAGGACGGCTTTCATACAAGGACCCATCAATATACAATCTCAGTTCACTCTCTGCTTTTCCGAGCAGCCCTTGCTTACAAGTGTTCTCCAAACCAATAAAATACCAACGCTGGGGCTTGAAGGCATGGGTAAAGTATAAAGAAGTCTTTTTTCCCTTTCCATTTCCACTTTCCACCACCAAAAATTGTGCATGGAAGTACGCCTCTACACCCTGATTATCAGCAGCTATGAAACTGAAAAGCCGTGGCATGTCAGCTGTGCCCTCACCGGCTAGAGCACTAGCCGCAGCCGCACCGCAGCCCCGG
>JAYMSY010000229.1:0-13752 GCA_036897685.1 Monsonia emarginata | reverse complement strand
TCAACTTGGAGTGTTGAGTTGTTGAAGATGAATGGAAGGAAGGCAGGGTAAAATGATAATTTTGGATTTAAAACTCATTTGCTTACGGCCAAAAGCAAGAATCAAATTGCTTTTGCTTTTTGCTTTCTTCCAGACAAATTTTGTAAATTTTTGCTGTAAGAAACTTACCAGTCGAACGTTTGTTTCTTTTATTGTCTGCCAGAATACGTCTTACAGCAGGGAAAAAGACCTGCCGAACAAGCTTAAGAGTATGAGAAATTACCCTCCATGTGGTTACTACTTTTATCTTCAATTTTACATTTTATCCAACTTTTATCTACACATTTTATAATGGTAATGCCCCAATTAGATGCTATGCTAAAGGTCTTCCCAATTCCACACTCTTTTTCCCAAGGGCCACTATACCAAACAACTCTACTTTCATTTTGCAACCAAACTATTCACCAATGGTATTATTGGTAGAGTCAAATTAAACACACTGCTCTCATAAATTAAATTTTAAAGTCATACGCGAATGCCAGACAATTAACAAATACTAATCACAAGTTTATGTATATGCTCGTCCATAGCCTTTAGCCAGGCAGAAAGCTATAGTTTACATATTTCCAATTCCAAACATATAAGCAAGTTTATAGCTTTTAGCTAGAAGGCTAAGGCTATGGATACAACTATATATTGCAATACGCACTAAGAATTTGGTGAACTCATCTTCTCCACTTGTCTAATTCCTTCGAAGTTTCTATGACCAACTTCTTGGTAGTAATGATGAGTTCATCAACAAGGGCTTCAACATCCTCTCTGAAAATACCAATCCAAAATGTTATGTTAATTTCAGAACAATTGCAAAATTAACCCACAAAAAACACTATCAAAAAAGTTATGGTTAGATAATGGTCCTTATCGTTGTCCACGAATGAATAATATTTGAATTTCAAGAATTTTGCCAAACGATAAAAGACATGTAAGTTTACATCTTCGTTCCAATACCAAAATTCCTTTCCATGCTTTTCACTGACCTTGTAATGTTTTACTAGGAACATTTTCATTGGCACTAATGCTTTAATGAGCAAGCACCAAGCCAAAACGATCCAAGGGAAAACAGAAAAGCAATACTTTTACAGTTAGACCTTGGAAGAAAGAGAATTGTTTCGTGTGTAAATGGATGCTATTTTAGTGTCATTTACCCCTCATATTTAAGCTATTACTTGTCGATTTTGATTCCTAGAGCACCAGAGAAGTTCGGAGAGTTCTTGAGATGGAAATTGAATAACTTGTGACGGAAGCTCTTTGTTTCTTCTTTAACATGGATCCTCTTACCTCTTACATTTTACTTTCAATGAAATTTGTGCATCATTCAGTTATATCTTGTATTAATTTTACCACACTTAGCTAATTCCATGATCTAAGGATTTGGCAGTGGCCAAGTTATGCTTGTGTTATTGATTGTTGAGTTGCTTGATATTGGTTTGTGTTAATCGCTTGGTTTAGAGATTGCATGCTTACACTAGTCTGGGGGTAGCTAACCTAGGTTAGAATACTGATATTTAAAGGGAAGACGCGAGAGCGTGCCTTGAACCCGGAACTCAATCCCTAAACGAGATTGGCTAGTGAAGACTTTATAAAGGCACTAAGTCAATTGCGCCAAGTCTCTGTTTTAATTGCGAGAGCAATTGGTTCAAAGATAGTATTTGTGTGCTTATTTCTTTTTGTTGAGATCTTTGTTGCTAGAGCGCCTAGTTTGATTCATCGAGTTAGGTGCAGGTTCGTCTAGAGAGACCGTTTGCACCACTTTCATCGAGTTAGTATTCTTTTCATATGATTATCGCATATCTAAATGTACATGTAGTTCCTTACATTTTGTTTTACATTCCCTGCATCTTTATCTAAATGAACCCCTCAATCGAGTGACCTAACATTAGGCCTGTAGACAGACACAAATAATTTCATTTCGACCTTCTCTAGGGACCCGGGCGGTTCTTATTGCAACATTTGTTACGATCCCTCTTGTTTTGGGCAAGTACAAGAATCAATAGTTGAATCATCTCATCTTCACATCTCTTAAAGATATTATCTATGGAACCCATTCTAAAACTTAATGAACTAATCGATGTCACAAGCCTCAGTAATCATTTCAAAATTTCTCCTCTATTTTAATGAGGGCCGTAGTACACTATCACATCTTTCTTTTTCCTCTGGGTGCTTTACTCCCATTCTTTCACTTGAATCTCTACCTAATGACCCTGTGTTACTCCCCCGTCCCAAAATAGTTGTCACATTTGACTATTCGCAAAAATTCGGGATTTCAATTTTTGTGTTTAACTTTCCTCTATTTGTCTCTCATATATCATGTGTCTTATCTTAACTCACTTATGGAGGGATACCATGGGTAATCCATGACTAATATACCGAGTAAAATAGAAATGGCAAACTTATTTTGAGACGGAGGGAGCAATTTCTTATCCAATAGCAAATTTCCAAGAACCTTCAAGAGAAGTGTATCATGTCACTGTATGGACCACCATTAGTTCATTCACACATTCAAATGAGAGGAGGCTATCTCATTGTATAAGCCACTTACTAAAATTTATAAAAGGGAGTGTTAAAGGTGATGTAATTGAAAAAAAAAAAACAATGGCACGGCAAACAAAACCTGCCCATTTGAATGTGAATGAATGGATGAGTGTAAAGCAACTTACTGAGAAGGAATACTTCTTGGACTGTGAAGCTGCTTCCCGGTCCCAACATTAGAGTATCTGCTATATTCATCATAAGCGATGCCCTTCCCAGCACCATAGCCAAATCCTAGACCAACTCCACATCCAATACCAAATCCAAAGCCTAATTGCAAGCCAGGAATCCCAGGACCAAAGCCTGCACCTGTGAGCAAATACAATTTTGCATAAAAGGAGTAATGCAGCAGAGAGAGAAATCATAGATATAGTCACTGAAGAGGATAGCACTGTAACTTGATTGGGAAGAGTTAGATTACTGTCAAATTACTCCACAGCGAACAAACATACCATGAACTTGAATACAGCATTATGCCTAATTCGTATGAATGTAAAGCAGTAATGAAAATTGACCTACAAAAAATGGTAGATAGAATAGAAAAGCTCGCTCAAAGTGTCATTATTATACAAGCCCTCCAGTACAATAGGTGGTATCATAACAATTGTAGGAATGGCACTAAAGATGTTAGCCTGCGTGCCAAAGCAATTAATTTGCATATGATATCTTCTTAACAAAGTCAAGTTGCTGCTAAAATGGCTCCTTAGCCCTCTATCCATCTATTTCAGGGCATTATCTTATACCCTCTCTTCATTACCAATAATGGAGTCTCTGGCAAAAGGCCTTACAAGTTACCAACCAATTCGCGAAGAAACTGAAGCACTTGCATTGCAAAAGTCCCCAGTACCCATTCAAGTTTATACATACATTTCCCATCAGAGACAGAGATATAATGAGAGCAGACACAGGAACTAATTGGACCTACATATGTAAGTAGAAGCAAAAGAAAGAAACAAACAAGCACCAGGTGTGGAATTGAAACCTAGTTTAAGTATAAGTAGTGTTCTACTTGTACAGTAGAGAAGTAGCACAAGGTAGAAATACTATAGAATTGATTACAGGCGGTGGTGTGGTGTGGTTACATAACATTGATTGATTAGTGATTACTGAAAGTGGGAATGATGGATGGATGGATATGTAAAAACTGATGGAAGAGTACCGTACCGCCGAGAAGGCCGAGACCAAAGCCGAAACCACAGCCGGCACCGAGGCCGAAGGCGGGACCCAACTTGCCCATTTGCTTTGATTTCAGAAGCGGAAGCTTCCAGAGCACTCCCTTCTCGTCGTCCCTCATCTTCTCTTCTCCTTTTGTTTGTTGTGCTTGTGACCCTTTGATTGGAAAATAGTACTACTGTACATTTTGAGTAAGAGCAGAGGGCTCGGGTCACGCGCAATGCACGTGGCATAAACACAATCAATCACCGCGAGAGCACAGCGAATAAGAAATGAATGCTTGATTGATTTGGTCCGTCTGAGATTGGTGATGATGAGATTTAGGACTGCAAGTTGCAGCAGCTTGAGCTTCTTATCAGTATCAGTATCAGTATCAGCTGCTCCACTTTCTCTTTTCTTCAACTTCAAACCCAATTTCAATTTCAATTTGTACAATCGTCGTCTTCTTCTTCAACAAGTAGAACCAAAATGGAAGAACCTTGGTGCTCGTTCCTCTAAATTGTCGTCGTCGTCAGATTCAGATGCAGATATGCTTTTCCAGGAGGACAATCTCCACCAATTCCTGGAGGTATCTTCTCTTCTCCTCAAGTTCCTACTAAAACTACCAAGTACCAACCGTTACATTACATCATACTTTGCTTCAAGTTCAACTCTTCTTATGCATAATAGTGAATGGTGTTTCTGTACACTTGTCGTCTACATCTTAATTTGACGCCACATGATTCAAATTCTACCTTCTTACTTTTAAATATCAAAGTTTTGAAACACAAGAGAAGCTGTATGGTGATTTCACTATACTATACTGACTTTTCTATTTCCATCATATGTCCTTAATTAAAACTTAATGTGTCTTCCACTTCTATGCTCAGCAATTACTGTAATAAAAGGAACCATTTCAATCCTGCCTAGTGGCCATGAATACATTTAGTATCTTTTTTTTACTATTCATTAAGGTCTTAACTTAAATGCCTAAGGAGCAATCACGTTTTCCATCTAGATTATTGGGTGGTGCCTTATTTTATGTTTTTGTTTGATTGTCTTCAACTTCATACAAGTAATTTTAAGGAGCATGTTTTGAGTATTGAACTCTAGACCTTATTTCTTGAAGCAAAAATCTCATACAGTACAACATTAAGTTGAACATGGATAGCTCTCTAAATTAATCAGTTGAGATGTCTTCTCCTTTTTCCTGCCAGATTCTTCCTTCTGATTTGCATGAGACTCTTCTCAATGAAGCCAGGCGAGCACAACTCTTAGAGGTGAGGTGACTATTCTCTCAAGTATGTGAAATGTTTTATTATCTTGCACTATCCAACTTATTACATCTCATTCATAAGATAAGATGTAGTTTTGGTTTTTAAACTGTGTCCAGTCAACTATAGCTGCTTCATTATTTTCTCCTTACGCTTGTAGTTGGATAGTCATCATCAAGTTTGAACAACATTTAGTGCAGGACCTTTCTATACTTCTGTGTGAAATTTTTATGGCAATGGCCTATATATATATATATAGTTAAGAGCTTTTGTACATCCTTTATGCTAATAGATTTAGTACTAGTAAGATAAGAATTTAGACTTGTGTGATTGGATGATGCATCGTTTTGGAGTACCTTTTTTTCTAGTGGCTTTGATCATGTTCTGCAATATATTTTTCCACTGTATGTTTATGTTTACTTTGTCAGCTTACTGAAAATCCAACAAAGGATGTGGACACGTCAATATGAGGAATACTTGCTTGAGTTTTCTCATGCAATTATTTTTGCTTAGGCTAGGAGAATTTTTCCACAAGTAATTGGACAAAATGATGTTACATGTGAACCATACCCCTGAAGAAAAGTAAAGAATTTTTTTTTATTTCAATACATGTTTGGAATAATGATCACCAGTCAACTTGATGAGTTGTCACATGAGTAGAACGTTGGAAAGTGATGAATAGTTATCCCAAGTTGGCTGGAAATAGTACTGAGCCAAACCAAGTAACAACATTGGCCTTTAGCATGGTTTCTCAAGCACTTCAATGAAAGCCCACCAGTTTCGAAGTATATATTTTAGAATTATAACAGGTAAGATGAGTATGATGGTGCTCAGATAGCAGATTATGACTTTGTAGTCTGGGAGGTTATATTCTTTCAGCATTGTGAACAAATGATAGTATGGTGAAATGTACATAAATTCATAAATAAATACCAAAAAATACAAATATAAAATCTACTGAGATTTCAATTTTCAGTAAAAGAAGAGCTTTGGCATGGTGTGGAACAACCTGTTTTGGTGCTTGAAGAATTCGTTGTTTTCTCCTCTGATGTTATTCTTCTAAATGCCTTTTCTGTTTAATCCTGCTGTCTGCAATTGCCCATATTATTAAGCTGTGTTTCAGTTGAATAAGGAAGAGTCTTTTCTGGCCTAGAAGATAAATGTATACTTGCAGTACTCAATATGATCTTGTATAACCATTCCAATCTCTGGTTCATATAGAGAGTATATTCCTTGGAAGACTTAAAAGCATATGCTCATGTTTTTCTTCTCATTTCCCTGATTGTGTTCAGTATTGCAACAACATTTTCTCTATGAATAACGTTTCACTGAATGGCTTTTACTGATGCCATTGCTTCTAATCAGGATAGTGGTTGTTTATTGGTATTTCAATAGGTTATATTAGACCTGGGTCGGTTTCCAGAAGCACGATATCTAGGTCAACCTGGTGGGCAGCATTTGAGAAGTACTGAGGTAAATATATTCTATTCTCTGAAGTTACTAATTGGGTATTTGGCATGAAATGTCTATTTCACCTCTTATGCTGTTAGTATAAAATGATAAAGAAGCCTTCAGCTATAAGCTTGAGCTTTTAGTTGAGTTAGTTTTCTACATGTCATAGCTGGTTGACCAAGAGGTCCCAGGTTCAAATCCTACCGCTGCCCAGATGCAAAGCAATAACTAGCTTGCATGCAAAGGGGCGTGTTTAAGGTATCCCAGAGTATGATTATATATGCAAGCCCTTTACACGTTAGGTTTCAATGAAAGAGTTGGAAGATGCGCAAAATGCTCTTGGAGAATTTGGAGGAGACAATCGAGCTGGCATTGAGGGTACCTTGCACAGAATATCTGCAATCAGGAACAGGAAAGGAGATATAGTTGGCTTGACTTGCCGTGTTGGCCGTGCAGTTAGTGGACACATTGACATGGTTCGTGATCTACTTCATTATGGGAATAGCATACTTTTTGTTGGAAGGCAAGTATTCTATGTTTTTAAAATCGTATTTATTGGATTATTTTCTCAATAAGTGAAGTCAAATAGGTTGATACATAAACAGGGGAACATTTGCTCGTCATTTAATCACTGGAAATGAAAATGATTTTACTGTCCGACTGTTTCTTACATGGAACTGAGGAGAGTAACTTAGAATCACCATCTGATCGAAGTCTGCTTTATATTACATGAGCATCTTATTCAGATTCAATTGAACGATTTGCTATTGGCTTCTTTTCTGGCACCCATATTTTCCACTGTTAAGTAAGGTGAAAGCATATAGGATATGAAGTACTGTCTTGATAAAGTTATGGGAGGGCTGCTAAATATAGCAATGTTCTGTTGTTCCTGCTAGGATACCTAGCTACTGAATATGTCAAGTCTTATAATCCAATAGTGCCAATGACTTTTAGCGGCTTCTTTTATACGTCCATTCCATCCATTCAATGTATTTTATGGAACTTTATTTCTATCTTCAAAGGCCTGGTGTTGGAAAGACTACTGTTATGCGAGAGATAGCCCGTGTCTTGTCAGATGAATTACATAAAAGAGTGGTGAGTTAAGCTTTTACGATTTAGTCTATTTCTCTCTCACACACACATGCAAGTGCGAGTGCGCGCACACACACATGTATTGGATGAAAAATTGTACACGTTTAAGTATTTTTGTTTTCTTTGAAGATTAGCTCATGCATTTTAAGCTGTACAATTAGGTGATAATTGATACAAGCAATGAAATAGGAGGGGATGGGAATATTCCTCATGCTGCAATAGGAGGTGCGAGAAGATTGCAGGTTCCAGAACCATCTATGCAACACAAAGTCATGATTGAAGCAGTGGAGAATCATATGCCTGAGGTTATCATTGTTGATGAGATTGGCACAGAAGCTGAAGCTCTTGCTTGCCGTTCAATAGCTGAAAAAGGTGTCATGCTTATTGGTACTGCTCATGGACAGCAGCTTCAAAATATAATAAAAAATCCCATCCTCTCTGACCTGGTTAGTTCTTATCTTATAAGCATCTTGATCGTGAATTCTACTCAATCTTGATATTTTTCTGAACCAAATTATATATTCTTGCTGGCATGTTTTGCATTTTGATCTTAATGCATAATATAGCAATGACTTTGATTAGCTTTAATTTCTTCTCAAGTCGCTTAGGTTTGAACAAATAAATAACTTTGTTGCAACGCAAGAGTGAAGTCAATGAAGTCAAATGGGAATTTTTTTTCCTCTCTATCTGAATATTAGGAGGGAAAGTTGATATTGGCTTTGTTTTGTAAATAGCCAGAATTCTTTTCATCTCAATATTAGTTGGTGAAATTGATATTGGCTTTGTTTTGTAAATAGCTTAAAGCTTATTAAGCAAGAAGGGTGATAAAATTAAAGAATGTTAAAATCTCGATTTCCTGCTCATCTCACACATGAATGGTGATAATCTATTAGTGGCAAACCATTCATTTGTAGACTGGATAGTCCGTTCACGATTAATCTGAATCTAGGCATTTCACTGTGAAATCAAGGCTTTGTAAATCCATCTGATATTTTCTTGTTGGAATTTAAATAATGGAGCTGTATAGTCTTTAGCTCCCGAATTTGCATCTCCATTTGCATATAGTTTGCTTTTTTCTAAATTCACAATCTTAATTAATCATCAAAAAGTGCTTTGTAGGATCACCAAAACCATTGGGAATATCCTAGTACTCAGAAAAGCTACCTATATTAAAGCAATTTTAAATAATGGTAGTTTTTTTAATGGCTGTTAAATACTGTAGTCCTACATTGATTGGAAAGAGAAAAATATAGCTACATATAAAGGCAAGAATCAAACTGAGTTAGGAGGTTGACCTTTTAGTTGTGGAGCTCAAGCTCATATATGTAGCCCAAAATGAAAGAGTTTCACATGGTTTTAGAGTCCGGTCGACATTGGCCTTGTGGCCAATTTGTTGTGTGTTACCTCTTATGGCTTGTGTGTAGAAGTCCGGAAGAATTTAAATCAAAGTCTTTCATCAATTTAAAATAGACTAAGAAGCCTACATATGAAGGAAAAGAGGTCAATCCGATGTACGTAGACACGTTTTTAAAATTCTTCATGGTATTAGAGTTGGTTTGGTATTGGGCTTGTGACCTGATTGTGTTTACTTTTGTTAATTCTTGGTGTAAGTGCGAGGCTCGTTGTGTTGTCTGGCCTACACATGAGGGGAGATTTGGACCTATATATGTAGATCATTGTGTGCTGATTTAGTATTGTGAGGGGGAGTGTTGAAGTTGTTCCACATAAGAAGAATGTGGATTATGTGGCTGTTGATATACTAGGTAGTCCTTCTACCTAATATCTTAAGTTTTGGGGATTGTTAAGGTTCTAACATGGTAATAGAGTTGGCAGGTCGACTCAGACATGTGGCTCATTTGTGTTCCTCTTCCTGTGTCCTTCCAACCCTCCTCTCCTTGTGTCCTTTTGGTCCATGTTTAGAGGCTCATGTGTAGAGTAAATGGCCTATACGCAAAGGGGAGTGTTATATGGCCCATGTGTTGAGCCCATCAAGAAAAGTGAAGCTCACACGTGGGAGGGAGTGTTAAATACTTCAGTCCCTCATCGATTCAAAAGAGAAAAATATAGCTACATATAAAGGCAAGAGCCAAACCCAACTAGGAGGTCGACCCTTTAGTTGTGGAGTGCAAGCCCGTACATGTAGCCCAAAACTAAAGAATTTCACAACCATTTTGATTCAAATTGATAAAAGAAAAAAAAAAGCTTCTGCATCTTCAATGTCCACGTATTTCTTGATCAATGGCCTTCTTAGCAATTCCATTTTACAGGATAAAAGAACCTTGTAGGGGTGCAAAGTTCTATATGTATCATGCATTCTCCTCATTTGATTTGGAATTTGTACAAAGTGGACAGAAGATTAACGTAAGGAAAAACCTCACTGCAGTTTCATGTATGAATTTTAGTTAAATTTCCACTGGTGTTGCTTTTGCCGTGTACAGATTGGAGGAGTAAAAACTGTGACTTTAGGAGATGAGGCATCTCGTGCAAGAGGGTGCCAGAAAAGCATTTTGGAAAGGAAGTCTTCTCCGACATTTTATTTCTTGATTGAGATGAGGGAGAGGCACTACTGGGTAACACATCGGGTATGTCTAGTCTATCGCCTTTTTCTTTTCTTTTGTCAAATTACAGTATGAAGTTTCTTTTGGTTAAAGACTTCTTGTATATGAATAAAATCTGACGTGAATATGTGGATGGCTTTGATCTAAGTTCAGTATGTTGTTTCTTCTTCAACCCAGTTCAGTCTGCCTGGGTTATAGTACAGTAAGCTGATATCTCATTTGTATGATCTGGAACATAGCGATATTTTGGTGGATTATTTACAGTGCAGTCTCTTCAGATTAAATATTTGTCCAGTCCATGTCTATGATGTCCTCTTATCTTGCAGACTGAGAAAAGTGTCGACATGTTGCTTCGTGGACAGAGCCCCCTAGTCGAGGTAAGCTTCTCTCTGATTTCCCAATCTTACTATGCCCGTGTGTATAGTACATAAAATATTTGATGTCAGGTATTTTGAAGCCCATATCATATAGGTATATGTGTTAACGAAGTGCAATACCCTAAAGAAAACGAAGTGCAATACTCTCTTAACAGATGTGCCAAACTATGTCCCCCGATCCATTTTAGTTGACTAATTAAGAATGGGTCGTCTATAGCATCCTTTAACAAGTTAATATTGACACGCACAGAAAGACATGAGACTTCCTCTCACTAAAACTTAATGTTTGATTTTTGCAAATGAAACACCATTTTGGGTTGGATAGTTATTATTTACATAGAGCTGGTGGATTTTTAGCACCAGGGAAATCCAGAAATCTATGTAGATGGTGAAAGTCGATACTCTTTGCTTAGCAATCTCATGGTTCCCATAACATTTCTCGCTGTTGTGAACCGGGAGTGTCTCATCACCCTGTCCATGTAGAGATGCCTCTTAACCTTCCTAACTTTGCTTTTCACTCTTGGTTTCACTGACAAGAGCCATTATGCTCTGAATTTGAAGGTCAGGAGAAGGGATGAGCAATTCAATGTGGTGGTGGAAAGGTGGAAAGCATATGATAGTCATGACTTGTAAATCTTTCTAATCGTTTTCGGCTAAAAATGGAGTTTGATTTTTCCTTTTTATGTAAAAAAGGCATTGCACAGTAGTTGGTCGATATAGAGTACTATTATCAGGAGTTGATGTAACTATTATCCGCTTTGGGAATTTTCTGAACAAGAAAGAGTACAGTACAGGGCCAAGTATTTATCTTATGTGTCACAATGTTATCACTTATCACTGGATTTGTCTGCGGGTGATTTACAGAGGTTCTATATATAACCAAGCGTGCTTTCAGAATGGTTTTGTTCTTCCACCTTCAAGTTCAAATGTACCACAGAAGTTAAGGGTATGTTTAGTTATGGAAAAATATATTTTTTTTTTCTGTTTCCAAGTTTCTGAAAGACAAATTGAAAAACTTTCTTCACCAACTCACTTTTCTCTACATTTTTTCATTTTCAACTCTTTCTCAATCTCCTAAAAAATATATAGAAATTCAATATATTTTATTTTTTATTTTTTTGTCCATCCTTTGTATTTAGGTCTGTCAGTTTGATACACGGCTCGAGAACACGACACGACACGAAATAAATAGGCTGGGTTGACACGATTAAGTAAATGGGCCGGGTCCGGGTTGAGGATTTGGTACGATTAGCTAAATGGGCTGGGCCAGTGTTTAGCCTATTTAACCCAGCACGACCCATTTAAGGGTATTATGGTAATTAGTTTTTCTTATTTGTCTATTTCATGTTTATAGATGGAGGAAATGAAGTGTGTTTGGATGGCCTAATAGAAGACATTGTCAATTTGGATTTGACCAAAGAATCTTCTCAAGTATGCAATGTTTCTTAAATGTTTGTTGTTGATGGTTCAAGACTTCAAATGTTTTAATATATATATTTAAATTAACTTTGTGTTTAACTTTTAAGTACTTAATTTGTGATCTATGACTTTGTTTAATTAAAGTTTGAACTTTGAATTGTTGAAAAATTTGTTGATTGCTATGTGATTTAAAGTTTTGATGAGATGCGTTTTATTGAAAATTTGTGTAATTTATCATGTTATTATCCTGTTGTTTAAAATTAAACGGGCCAAATGGGCCGGGTCGGGCTGGCCCGTTTATAAATGGGTCGGGCCCGGGTTCTATTTTTTGGCACGATTAATAAATGGGCCGGGCCCGGGTTAGGCTGATTTCGACACGACTTGGCACGACACGAAACTGGGATGACACCAAACTTGATAAGCCTGTGACGATAGGCAATTGTTGAATGGTCATACAGAAATTTTGTTTATCTTAATGATCTGATACTTGGTGTGAATGAGTCATCTGTTTGGTTTTAAATTGTATTTCTTGACGAGAAAGTTATACTTGTTTGTGCGGTCATTTTTATATGCACATGATGGCTTAAACACATTTATTCTTAGCATATGCTCTATAATTTGGAGGTTTGCATGAAAATGAGTTGCATATTAATTCCTACTGCTCTGACAGGGATTTCCTTGATTGCTCCTGTCGTAGTTGGCAACTAGACTGACTATGTATTCATAACATTTTCCTTTTCTATGGCTAAGTTGTGTGTAGTTATATTGTGCAAATCAAGTATGAAAGTGATAGATTGAAGCAGTCGTTGTCTTGCTTTTCTGATGAGTGTATTGGCATTAATCTTGTGGGTTATTTCAGATTTTACTGCTAATGTTTTGTTTGTTAGTGTTGACATACCACTTTTCTGCCTAAAAATCTGAGGTTGAAGTTAACATGTCTGTCTATTTGCATTGTAATATCACTGATGATTTCAGTCCTGTCCTGGTGATGTTGGGTGTCCGGTTTTAAGAGCGTGTTGTTGCTTGAATAAGGAAATTAGTTTGAGATTACATTTACATAAAATGGATTGGAGCTCCATCGAAAGGCCATAGGGATAGGGCTTGGGATTTCAAAATCTGGCATTTATGGCAAGGCTATTTATGGCATTTCCTCTTGTATAAGTTATATGTGATGCACTAGGCCCGGCAATTGTGCGTGTTGTGTCGAGATTAGGCCAATCCGAGTCCGGTCCATTTAATAATAGTGCTGAAAAATGAAGTACAGGTATGACCTATTTATAATCATGTCGTGTCGGGTTAGTCCGTTTAATATTTAAATAGGTTGAATTAGTATAACACAAATAAAACTTATGTAGCACAACTCAAGTACGACTCTACGACACGATTAATACATAATTACGATATGTTTAATAATACGATTATGACACGTTTATAACACGATTACTAAAAACAAATTTATAGATTTTTAATAAAAAAAACATATCAATAAAAAAAACATACAACAATGAAGCACAAAATAAAACTTTTATAATTTGAATTAGAAAGTCAACACTTTAGATGGACTAATGTTGCAAATGAAAATTCTTTTTTACTTTTCTTAGGAGAGAGGTAAGTTAGTGGTTATCATTTAGATTGTCCACAATGGGGACTGCGTTAAGCTATGAAATTGTTTTTGATAGCTCGCAGTTTGTTGCGCCCATTCTAGGCAAGGCGAGTTGCCGACAGCGTTGCAGCTCGTCGAGGCACACGTCTCCTTCGGCCAAAAAATTGCAGAATCTGTCCGTTAGGCACGAATTTTGGTGCAAATATAGTTGTTTATGGCTATTTTTCTATCGTTTTTTGGGCAGTTTTTTTTGTGGA
>JAYMSY010000228.1:0-13762 GCA_036897685.1 Monsonia emarginata | reverse complement strand
CTTCAGCCTCTAATTATCATCTCCTTCCTCATATGTGAAACGTGTACCGTCGTGTAGGTTCCTCACGAGGGCCCAATGTGTGATCTGTTGTGGTCTGATCCCGACGACCGCTGTGGGTGGGGAATTTCTCCTAGGGGTGCAGGATACACTTTCGGGCAAGATATTGCGCAGCAATTCAACCACACTAACGGTCTAAGCCTTATTTCCAGAGCTCATCAGCTTGTCATGGAAGGATACAACTGGTGCCAGGTATGAGTCCTAAACATAAATGCAAAATGTAAAAGTTTCAATTTAGTCCCTGAAATGTGTTTTATTTCAATATAGTCATTGAGGTGTGCACTTTGATCCAATTTGGTCCCCCCAATTCTGTCAATTTGTTCCAACATAGTCCCTATGTTCGCAATAATATAGGAGGACTAAATTGGAACAAAACAACTACCAGGGGGACTAAATTCAAATGCAACACGTTTTAGGGACTAGATTTGAACATAATGACAGCGTGGGGACCAAATTGGAAGAAAACATTTTTTAAGGACTAAATTGAAACATTCACCAAAGCCAAACCGATGTTGGATTTGCACTGCCTGAGTATTAACTCTCGTGTATGTTCGTTTCTGTTTCCTTAGGAAAAGAACGTGGTGACGGTGTTTAGTGCCCCAAATTACTGCTACCGGTGTGGTAATATGGCAGCAATTCTTGAGATTGGGGAGAACATGGAGCAGAATTTTCTTCAGTTTGATCCAGCACCTCGGCAGATTGAACCTGATACCTCGCGAAGAACACCGGACTACTTCTTGTAGTCCTCGCGACATACAGCATACTGTCAATAATCGCTACTATCGCATCGAGTTTTTGTAGATTTCCACACTCAATAGGCTCCTTTCTCCCATCAATTCATGATAGAACTTAGTTCATTTTAGTAGAATTAGTTGATTTGTTACTTAGTTATCTGTTGTTTAGGAAACAAACATACGCTAATTGAATTGAATTTGTATCTATACTGATCCTATTTGCTTTGAGAGGAAACATGCTTTGTGGTTACCGGAACTTCCTCGAGTATCTTGGCCGCATCTTTCATGAATTTAGTATACGCTGGAAGCGGCTGAACTTTCACTTTCTTTCTTCCTCGTAAGGTCTATATGTACAGGAAGTGACAGAATATTTGACAAAATTACAAATTACTGTCCCGAGCTTTTAAGAGCATCTACAATGGTGGTTGTCGCGTTACCGCGACAGCAACGGTGACTACCACCGTTGTGGAGGTCGCTGTTGCAGTCACGTAGCTTTGTTTTTGAAGTTGTTGCCAGAGCTTCAAGTCGGCGAGATGTACGCAAAAAGTTTTCGTATGATTACCTTTTGCATCAAAAACAAAAAAAAGTTAAATTGCAAATTTGCAA
This sequence comes from Monsonia emarginata, assembly GCA_036897685.1. Taxonomy (NCBI): domain Eukaryota; kingdom Viridiplantae; phylum Streptophyta; class Magnoliopsida; order Geraniales; family Geraniaceae; genus Monsonia; species Monsonia emarginata. The sequence goes on along the minus strand of JAYMSY010000228.1, from coordinate 12,365 downwards.
CTCGGAGAGTTGCATATGACAACAACCAAACCGCAGAATTTGATCCACTACTTTGCATTTGACATCCACAATGGTTGATGCACCATTGTGGATGCTCTACTAGACTGAGGAATGTCGTGTTCGGATATTTGACTATAGGATGGCTCTAGTTGTGATGCCCTGAGGGTTCGTGTAATCTTTATCTGCTTGTAGTCGAATTTAACTGAAAGCTTAAAGTGATAGTTGACGACTTAGATTTGAAAATTATAAGCTTTGCAAAGTCAAGCACATGTTAATACTAAATCGTTGTAGGATCAGTTGCATAAACTTTCACACGCTCGTTCATTCCATGATCCATGCGTGGATTAGATCTTGTCACACTCTACGACATTGACGAGGCTTTGGTGCAGCTACAGTCGAGAGCTCGTGGATTTACCACCACACGTAAAAATGTCCAAAGAAAATATATACGACACACTTAATAAATAACTATAAAGATGAAGTATCAATACATATTATAAAAAGAGAATCATGAAGGAGGGTTATGACATATATACAAGAGAGCCACCTCATCATATTAAAAATTAATTAAAATTAAAAATATATATAAATTTTAACCAACTCACAATCACTTTTTCTAATTCTATTAAACTCATAATAACTTTTCCTAATACAATTAGACTTCTCTCGTTTATTTTTCCTAATACTATGAGGCACACTATTAATCATCTACTATAAATTACAACCCTTATGTAGGCTACCCGCTGGAGACGTTTCTGTAGTTTATAAGATATTTAGTCCGGAAGATCAGTTTTTTCAGATATAAGGTTCGTTAGTTTCTTTTATAATTTTTTTACTTTCTAGATTATATAACATATTTAATATGAACATTATTTGTGCTTCGCACGAGTCACAATCTAGTTACTTTATATAAAAAAATAAATTTTATTAAATCACAAACACTTATATAATACTTCTTTCTCGTGAATTTTTGACATTTAACATACTGTCACAAATCATAATCGAACCAATCATAAACTGACACGTCAATTTATAACGGAATATTTTACCACACGAACCAAATAGCTTGGGGTCGAACCCACAAACAAGACATCAGAGAGACCCAAGTTCGAGTTCCAGCAAAATCTTACACGGTGACCTCCTGTTTCAGTAGGACCCTCATCTCATCCTCCGCCACGTATACACCCACTCCACTATTCGTAGCCGTCCATTGACCATGATCTCTCGTTGACCAATAGTCCAACCCCCACCCCCACCAGATCAGACGGCCGAGCTTCTCCCTGATCAAATCCTCAAGCCTCTCTCTCTCTTTCTCGCTCTCGCTCGTCTTCTTTGTCTCCACTGGGGCGCCAAAACCCCCACAAAACAAAACAAATCAAAACCCAACGAAACAGGGCTCTCTCTCTCTCTCTCTCTCAGATTCGAAGCTTTGCTCAGATTGATTTCGATAGATACACTCTCAAATCGATCACTTTATATATATAGATATCGATTTCGGTTTCGGTTTCTGATTTTCTGTATCTAGTGGGTTTCTGTTTGGGGATTGAGCTCTCGAATCTCAGGCTATGGAGCTACAGAATACAGTCAAAGAAGCCCTAAATGCACTGTACCATCACCCAGATGATGCTGTTCGCATGCAGGCCGATCGATGGCTTCAGGACTTTCAGCGCACAATCGATGCTTGGCAGGTACGCTCTCTGTTCAGGTCTGGGTTTTCGATTTGGGGATGGTTGGAGTTTGATTGGTGCTGATGATTTGCGTGCAATTTGGTGATTTTCGTGATCTGGGTGGGTTTTGTTGGTGGAATTGGATCAGCTGGTTGTGTTCCAGTTTAGTAAGCTCAGTGTACTGGAATATAGGTGAAGCCCCAATTTGCTTATTTCTGGATTCTGGGAATTGGAATTACTAGTTAGCTGCAAATTGATTTGTTTGTCATTCTGTGCTGGAAGATGAAAAGATGCGTGCTTTGTTTGTTTTCGGGCATTTCAGTGAGCTCTATGAATCATTCCTTATGCTTGTTTCTGTTGGAGGTTCTTGGAAGTAGGTATTTTCAGCTAAGTAAAGGAATGCTTTTTTCTTATTGTGGTCCTTTGTGTCTCTGTTTGGTTTCTTGGAGTTCAAATTCTGGGTTGTAGAATATTCTCCTTAGAACTAAAGCTAATTAATGTATTTTGTGCAAGGTGGAAGTTTTGAACCGAATGTATCTTGAAGTTGACCTCTTAGTTTTATCTTTCATTAATTAGATTTTTTTTGGTTTCAGATACAGGACATGTAGGACTAGGAGACTTTGTACTCTTTAGGCTTTGAAATTTGGGGTTTGGTTCTGTGGGGATTCTGGAAATTAGGAAATTGAGATGGAGGGTTAGGGTGCACATCCGGTTCAGTGGAGGTCAATTAAACTATTAACGTACCACATAAAATTGAATGCTAGCTTCACGCTAGTATGATCTAGCAATCACTTTTGTATGCTAGAGAAATATTACTAGAGTTCTTTAACTTCACATTGAAGATCAAGGTTTGAGTCAACAATCATATGGTACAAATTTGGCCGACAAATTTGTGACTAGAAACTCTAGCCTTTTGACTTTCATTAACTTAGCTTTTAGGATAGAAGTAACCCTGTTCTATTAACTCTTTAGTCTTTACTTGAGACTAGTGTGCTTGCTAATTTGTTGGTTTAGGCCACGTCCAGACCACTATTTCAAGTTTGATGGCTCAGTGGATGTAGGATAGCAGAACAAAATCTTTGTGGTGGTAGGCTGTATGGAGTTATATAGTACATTTGCCCATGCCACCTTGGGTTGAAAGTAGTTGCATTGCTGTGCACATAAGTTTTTTGATAACTCAATTCATCTATTAGCTGTGCACTTTCTCCTTCTTAAACATTAAACTGATATGCTGATTTACAAACTTGTCTAAGTGGTTGAAAATGAAACATGCTTAGGCTACTTCAAACTCGGGTTTCAAATGAAGAGACCATGCTCACTATAGGCATGGTATATTGAGAACAGGTTAGGCTTGACTCAGTTTTAGGCTACTGCTTAATTTTATTTTTGAAGTGATAGATCAAATGACACACCAACATATGAATTTTAATTAACCAAGGAAGATGCCTAGATTTGATGCCGAGCTTAATTTGGAGTAGCTAACTCATTCCATGACCACTGGATTTCTGAACCAGGTTTAATCCCCTTATCCCTTCTGGTTAGAAATGAGCCTTCCATGGATCACTCAATCCATCTGACTACAGAACTTATATTTAGTTTTTATACTTCTATTTTTGGTCCAATGGTTGGGCTACACAACATGAGCTGTGATATATGTGGGATTATTTGAGGTGTGCATCTATTTTTGTGCTGGTTTGTTTGTCCTGGTATTTCAGAATTTTAATGCTAGCAGATGTTGAACCATTTTTAAATTGGACTTTGACATAATTTTTATTCTTTATTTGGCTTTCTATGTTTAATTTTGTTTCTCTAATTGAATAGATAGTATTTTACTCTTTTTTTAATCATCAACTACACTTTCTGGTTTAGGTTGCTGATAATTTGCTTCATGATCCCACGAGCAATTCAGAAACCTTAATCTTTTGCTCTCAAACCCTTAGAAGCAAGGTAACTTCCATGTGTTCTATTCTTCATCCCATTCTAAGTATATTTGATTTTATTTTTCTTATGGTGTTGATGTTTTAGGTTGTAGTTTAGGTTTTGTAAACCATCAAAGTCTTGTTTAACATTTCTGGTTTTGATCCAATTTGTATCTGATTTACAGGTACAAAGGGATATTGAAGAACTACCTTCTGAAGCATTTCGCCCATTGCGTGATTCTTTGAACGTGAGCTATTAGTACTTTTTGGTCACATTTAAAATGTCTTATGGTAGTTAGATCTAACAAGCTTATAGATTCTTCTGACATCACCATATGATCTATCATGGGTGATGGGTTTGGTGGTATTTGATGTCTGATGAGAAGACCTGTTGATTTTGTGAGCAGGACTCGTAAATTATATTGCACTTATGTTTTTTTACCCCGTATGATAAAACCTACTGTGCATATATCTTCTGCCTCTTAATGAAGAGTATTAATGGTAGGAGAAAGTAGTTGATTAGGCAAGTTGGTAAGATATGGTCAGTGTTGTATTGTGAAGGTAGTGTGAGTGAAAATCTGCTTGACAAGAATAGATGTGTAACTTGCGCACTAGTTGGTCACTTGCCTACATATGCCTGCATATATACTTGTATGTGTGTGTTAAATTTTATCTGGGATTTGAGTGCTTGTATGTATTCAATGCAGACGTTACTGAAAAAATTTCACAAAGGTCCTCCTAAAGTAAGGACTCAGGTATGATCTCTCTGTACCCCACCCTAAAAACCATGCAAATATACACACAAAAAACCTCTGTTATTTTTTAACTATATCATGAATGCTGGAGGATGTTCAAACATTTGATTTTGTAGATTAGCATTGCGGTTGCGGCTTTGGCTGTTCATGTTCCTGCTGCAGATTGGGGAGAAGGTGGTATAGTAAATTGGCTTAGAGATGAGATGAATTCCCATCCAGAATTTGTACCGGGATTCTTGGAATTACTTACCGTCCTCCCAGAGGTATACATAAGTTTTACTGATGATTTTGTATGTTACATTTTCGTCTCATACTCATGTCATGTCACATAATTTTCTTTATGCTTGAGGTGCATATGTTGATTAAGATGTGATCGGGAGTGAACTCCATGTATGACATCGTATGCATATGTTGTGCTTGCTTCAGCGATGTAAAGGAGCTGATAGTGTTATATTCACATCCTTCTTGCTCTTTTATCTTTCAGGAAGTGTTTAACTACAAGATAGCAGCTCGTCCAGAAAGACGCCGCCAGTTTGAAAAAGCACTCACTTCTGAAATGGAGGTTGCTCTTAATATTTTGACTGCATGTCTAAACGTTACTGGACTTAAAGAGCAGGTGAAATTTTGTGTAATAATTTGGAAAAGAAATAAGTTTCCTTTGATACTCCTTGACATTCCCGTCTCTGTGTTCTATGGATGCTTATCAATTTTACAGTCATGTTTCCAGTTATAAGAAACATTTAAAGCATTTGCTCAAAAGCTAAATTATGTCGTCCAGGTTCTTGAGGCATTTGCATCTTGGCTTCGATTAAAGCACAGGTATGGATTTCATCTCATGCCTCCTGTTTTCTGACAGTAACAAACACTTAAGACAACAGAAAAGAGAGGAGATCATTCAGCAGAGGATGTTCTTTAGGGGCATAAGGAAGCCTTCAAACTTTGGTCTGCTTGAAACAAGAAGCATACGAAAGCAGTTTGTTTGGTCTTATGTCTTTTGATGGGAAGCTTGTCGTCCCTCAATTTGTTAGACTCTAGTATCTGGATTTTCTGAGATTAGTCATAAATGCAGTGCATTGGTGGAGAGAACACAGTGCCATAAGATTTTTGAAGTAGTGATTACCAAATGATAATTTAGTTTACCAATGAAAGAATCTTTGACTAATTAAGCATCTAGAGTGGTAGATCATCTTGAAATAACCTGCAGAATGTTTTTTCGATGTCAATGAAGTAGACAGTCTTTAAAGAACCTAATATTCCCATTAATACTTGCTGAACTAAGGGTCTTGTTACTTGATAAGGTTTAGCTAGGAGATGTTGATCGAAAGATATAATTATAGTGTGGGATGATTACATATATGTGAATAAATTCCAGTAACATAAATAGTCTTTTGGAATAATGAGTGTAAGTGAAGTGATGCTCGTGACAATTTAAGGCCATTATAAGCATGTTAAATAATTGGTGAATCAGTGTACCTTTATGAACATGATATGCTGTGTATTGTGTTGGCATGTCTATGAACAATTGAAAATGAGTATGTTTTGCGCATTGTGTTGGCATGTTCTTTATCATACGTTGTATGATCAAATCAAACCTTTTAACATTTGAAAAAAAATGCTCAAAATGATGTGTTTTAACCTTCTAGCAGTTAAAAGAAAGCTTACCTGGGTACCTTGTTACAGTTACAATAATGTTTCTGAAGTGTTTTAAGTGCTACTTAGATCTTTAATTGTTTGCTTCTTGCTAATTTATGTACACCCTTTTGTAATCTTTGCTGGTTTTGCTCTTTGTATGAAAAATGGATTGTTAAAAGAACTCATTTAGTTTTTCTGAACTTTTGTTTATTTCAGCATGCCAGGGTCTGTACTTGCCTCTCATCCTTTGGTCCTTACTGCTCTTTCAAGCCTAAACTCAGAACTGCTTTCCGAGGCAGCTGTAAATGGTATAAATATCAAATGAGCTATTGCAACTAAGTAGCTTTTTTTTTGTTTGTTATGATGGTTGGAACATAATAAAATTATTACTGGCATTATAAGACATCTACCTTGGTTTACTTCGTTAGTGTTACATTCTGTCTATAATCATGCTGTTCAACTATTCTGTTTTGAGGTGTAAAGATTGCAGACACACTGTTTACTCTGTCTTTATTTTGCAAATTGGCACAATGTTCAAATGTAGACTAAAATTGTTGGAGACATTTGGCAACAATGGAGTACTTTCATATGTTTGCCATTCATATTTGTTTAAAGGCATGAATATTATCTCTTGTACTTGCTAAAAGTATGTCCGGTTTCAAGGTATCATTGGTTTTTTTCCTAATGCTTTATTTCCCCTTTTCTTTGTGCCCCATTGCAGTTATCTCTGAATTGATACACTACTCGGCAGCGGGAAGCTCTGGTGGTGTTCCAGTGCAGATGCCTTTAATTGAAGTAATTGTGCCACATGTTTTGAGTCTGAAGGCACAACTCAGAGATCCTTCTAAGGTATTGCATCAGTAGAGTTCAAACATTACCAATGTTGGGTGCTGTAGCCAATTGCGTAAAAAAAAGGAGTTTTTGGAAGAAAAATTGTGGAGGTGGACTACCAGAGGATGCAACTTGCTTTTGTATGAGAGTTTTTCAATGCTTATTACTTTTTACTGCACACATTTTTCTCCATGTACTTATGGTCACCTTCTAGCATCGTTTCAAGAGTTTGGGCATGTTCAACTCTGTTTAATTTAGACTATCCACGTATCTAGATGCAGTAGCACTAATAAATCTGACACTCTCCTTTGGAATATTATTTCTTTTCTTATTTTGTTGGTCGGTTTTCGTTTCAATACTTATTAAAACTTCAACCTTTAATTCGTCTTATCTTCTATTGTAAATGTTATATTTGCTCTCAGGATGAAGAAGATGTCAAAGCCATTGCTCGGTTGTTTGCGGACTTAGGTGATTCATATGTTGAACTGATCGCAACCGGTAAATTTCTTTTTAATGCCCGCATATCCTAAATATAATTTATTACATTATTTTGGATCTTTAAAAGGTTGTCCTGATGTTTGCTATACCTACGCCAACGAATTCTGAACTTTAATACTTTTATTATTTCTTTCATGTGAGGATTTATTCATTTACTTCTTGTATACTGAAAGGTACTGGTGAATCAATGACGATTATTCATGCACTATTGGAGGTTACTTCCCACCCTGAATATGATATTGCTTCTATGACCTTTAACTTTTGGCACAGTCTTCAGGTTGACTTGACCAAAAGGTAAGTCCTTTTTTAGTGCTTATGGTTTGATTGGTGTTGATGAAAATAAAGTAAGGGATTATTATTTCAGGGATGCATACCGCTCATTCGGCAGTGAAGAATCCATTGAAGCTGAGAGGAATAGGAGGTTGCAACTTTTCAGTTCATCATATGAATCACTTGTCTCCTTGGTATGTTTCAATGGTTGGAAATCTAAGTTCAGACATTTGAGTATCATGCTGTCAAACTCTTGGGGTGGTTTTAATTGTTTCAGAAGGTAGCACGAATGGAATAATAGGATTATGAATGATTCTATTTCTTGTCTTGCCATAGTGGGTTTGTTGACGAGTAATCCTACTTTTTCTGTTGGAATGAGTTATATTGAATATTTTTCCGTTGCTTGGTATTTTGTTTATAAAATTAATATCTCTGATGATGGATATCTCTCTCAGATGGATTAAAATTTATTAAAGAGACGGCTTTGTGAAATTTACATCACTTTGTTGCTTGCTAATTTTCCACACTTTCAACAACTTTAAGATGACTATGGTTATTCTTATCAGGTTATCTTCAGAGTTCAATACCCACAAGACTATCAAGACCTTTCATACGAGGACCTCAAGGATTTTAAGCACACCAGATATGGTAATTATTTGCTATTCAATGGGGCAGGTTTTTAGTTAACAAACCTATCAACTAAAAAAATGTTAACTTATATCTGCACTGGGATGTTTTTTTGCCTTTTCATTTCATCATATCTGTGGAAAATCATACATGGTAACTTTTAGGTGTAAATTGATACCCAGGCTATTTCAAATGCATATAACAGACTAGGTAGTTTGTGATTGTTAGCCGCGGATAAAGGATCTAAAACCTTTTTGTAAACTCACAATTGAGATACTGATGATGAAATACATTTGAGTCTCAGTTTTTTAAAGTAAAACTTCTGTTGTTTATTAGATGATAGCTGTCAAATGTGTGGATGGCAAATTGATAGACTGAATATGAGAGAGCAAGATGTTAAAAGTAGTAGCCCAATATGGCACAACATAATGCTATGCAAAACAAAAAATATGAATAAAAAAAGCAAGCAGCTTTGAAGAAAGAGACCACTGGATTCTCAACTGTTTTCAGATATTTCTATACTAATCATATTCATGATCCATGAGGTTGAGTTTCTTTTCACTGTTCTATGTCAGTTCATAGGTTGGGCTATTTTTCATAATTCCTTGTCATGTATTTCATCTTGTTTTGCATCTTGCGATTTCAACTGGAATTGGGAGTTCATCACGAGGGAAATTCTGATATTGGAAAGTTCTGCAAATTATATTGGATGCTTCAATGAACGTTAGATGTGTTGTAATTGGCATCCCACCTCACCTGTTTAGCTCTGCCTTGCTGATTGATATGGTATTCAGCCATTCATATCAGAGATCAATCTGTGTGTGCTTAGCAGAAGATTTATGGAAAATCCTAAGCTTTCTTCTTATATGAAGTAGGATAGATCCTCTAACCCAATAAGTTGGTTTTATTTATTATTTACCACTTGATGAGATTTAGTGTTACAAGTTGTAACTCTAATATATTTTTTGATGCTTTCAGCTGTTGCGGATGTCCTAAGTGATGCCGCCTCAGTGTTAGGTGGGGAAAGAACACTCAAAATTCTCTACATGAAGCTTGTTGAGGTTTGTAAATCTTTTTATTTTTATTTTTTTGATGGGATAAATTGTTTTCTCTTGACACTGAAGAAATGTTCATGTTTGTTATTTCATTTCAAATCATATTGGAATATGAACATGTTATGTAAATTGCAAAAATTCATTTATATATTTTTCAGAAATATAAAATATTACCATTGTAACATTCACCCTAAGCTGCTGTTTTATGTATTATTAGTACCACTGTTCAGACTCATTTACTGCCTTTTTTAAAATTCAGGATTCTATATATTTTTAATTTTACTGGTTGATTCCTTTGATGACCAAAATGTTGGTCTTCCAATTACTATGTTCCATGGTTTTCCTCATCAATTACCATGCATCCTGTAGTACTTAATTGCTCTTACCCAATATTCTCGTAGAGAGAAACAAGAAACATAAAAGGAAGATAAGAGGCAATACTTTAAGGTGGGATGTAAATCTTTTTATGGAACATGGTGAAATATATATGTGCAAATCCCAAACCGCTTTCTCTCTCTCTTGGCCAATACAGGGACCTTTTTGTCTGACCTTCAATTTTGTCTTATGTTAGTACCTTTTCATCTAAATCCATGCAAAGTTATTCATTACAATCCTTCATGGCTTAATATTATTGTTATTTTTTTTTTGTTATTTAGGCTGTAACTAGCTGTGGAAACAATATTCATAATGAATGGCGTCCAGCAGAGGCTGCTCTATATTGTATCCGTGCAATATCCAATTACGTTTCTGTAGTTGAAACTGAAGTAATGCCAGAGGTGTGAATGTCATTTATTATTTATTTGTATTTGCCCGTCTTAGGCTATAATAATATTTTTTGCAGAAATCCCAGGAAATAGACATGGCCATAATGCCTTTGTTATCCAAGTCTGTTCTTTTTCAATATTCTTTGACGTCCATAAATAGGATACTTCCCCAGTCTCTCTAAACGTTGTGGTCAATGTTTGAGGAGAATCAAAGATGATCTAAGATGATGTGTATGTACTTGTCATACAAAGGAGATCCATGTTCTTAGTTTTCAAAAGTGGGTGATTTCGAAGGGCAAGCCAAGGGTGATTTAAGAACTTAATTATTTTCACTAGCTGTTCATTTAGACCTGTGTTGTGGGTTGGGCGAAATTGGGAAGAGTGATTCTTTGAAGGACTGTTGAAGCACATGCTTATTTTGTTATTAGACTTAGGCACTGCTCGACTTTGCCCACAATGATGCAGTTTTATTGCCGAAGCCTGATCCATGCCACTACTGTTCTAAATTGCTAATTGGGCAAAAGCTGAAAACACACATGGTGGCCTTGTGGATGCCCTCAACTTTTAATGATATTAATGTGGGCAATTAATCAGTGTATTATGTTTTTCACTCCCAAAAACTTCATGGTAGAATATGGATTGTTTCTAGTTTGGGTCACAACCACGCATTACTTGCTAAGTGTATTTTTGTGAAATTATATTTTGTATTGGATCCTCGAATGGAACGGTCTTTGCCTTATAATTTTTCCTGGGATGTTGTAGGTTATGCTTTTGCTTCCTAAGCTTCCTCTGCAACCCCAATTACTTCAGACAGGTGATTCACTTTTCATTTTTGTCCTATGTGATATTTAAGTCAGCCTTTCTTTATTTTTGTGTGTTCGTTTTTTTCCATTCATGAAGGAAGAGGATAATCTCTTGTTTTTACCAAAGTAATGGAAGAGATGTCCATTATTAAGTGTGCACCCAGAGGCACACTCATATTTTTTCATTAGGATTGACACGTCATGCACAAACTTTTTCAGTGTGTTTAACTATTGGAGCATATTCAAAGTGGCTCAATGCTTCAAAAATTGGAGACACTGTTTTCCCTTCACTTATAACTATTCTGATGAGTGGCATGAGTACGTCTGAAGATTCTGCTGCAGCGGCTGCCTTGGCATTTAGGCACATATGTGATGGTATGGAGTTTCCAGTCTACTACTTTTTTTGAAGAGTCAAAGATTCCTTGTATAATAATCCATTTGTAGTTCTACTGTAATATGTAGTTTCATCGTAAGATTTTTAAACCATGTGCAATATTACCTGTAGATTGCCGGAAGAAACTTTGTGGTTGTATAGATGGTCTCTTCCATATATACCTTACTGCAGTCAATGGGGAAGGTAACTTCAAGGTCTCTGCTGAAGATTCCCTACATCTGGTTGAAGCCTTAAGGTATTACTTATAGCTTGACACTAGAGATATCTGTGCTACTATTGGCATGTTAAAAGTTCGGAGTTTGGACAGAAAACATTACTTTAATGCACTTTAAACCTTTTTTCAGTATGGTCATCACTGAACTTCCACCTGATGATGCTAATAAGGCTTTGGAAAAGCTATGCTTGCCTGTTGTTAACCCTCTACAGGTTAGTTTGTTCTGATTTGTAGTTATTTGGTTAACAATTTTCTTGATCTGGCCAACAATATTTTCGTTTGAACTATCAGGAAATTCTCAATCAAGGTCCAGAATTATTTAATAAGAAACATGCTAGAGAGATTACAGTTCATACTGACCGGCTTGCATACATCTTTCGGTGAGTACTCATTTAATCCCTTCTTCTCCCTGCCTTTTTATTACATGAAAATAATTCTCAATGTGGTAACCGTCTATGTTTCAGATATGTGAATAAACCTGAAGCCGTAGCAGATGCAATTCAAAGGCTTTGGCCTCTCTTCAAAGCCATCTTTGATCTGTAAGTATTGGTAGAATATTCCTCAGTGAGAATGATTCACATCCATGTCTGATTAATGCCCTGAACAATTTTGGTGCAGTCGTGCTTGGGACATGAGGACAATGGAATCTCTTTGTCGGGCTTGCAAATATGCTGTAAGTATGGCATACTATAACTTTTGCTATAAAGTGGATTCTAGAGAATCATCAATAAATCTAAATTGCTTTATGCCTTGTTTGGATATCCTCTTTTCATTTGAAATGATGGATTTGGTTCAAATATCTTGTTTGGCAAATTAAAGAATTTGGATTTGGATTTAACACAAATCCAATGGTGAATTTGAGAAGAACAAATTTCAAAATATCAAATGACAAGCCCACCCTATGGAATTTCAATTTTATAAAACTCATATCTTTCA
>JAYMSY010000227.1:0-13778 GCA_036897685.1 Monsonia emarginata | reverse complement strand
TTTTTGATGGAAAAGGGAAATGAGATTTTGAATTTCATTGGTTTTGTATTATTTATATATGGAAATGTAAACTATTTCTCTGTGGGTTGGGATCTCTGTCTAAATTTGGAATTTTAGTGCAAGAATCTCAGATTTCTTAACAATTCTCCTAGGATTCGAATATGAATACTAGTTTTTTCTTTCTGCAACATTACTAGGCATTATCAACTAAATCTAGAATGTTTGTGAAAAATAAATGGTTGTTGATAGCAATTGAAATTAAAGGTTCTTCAGTCAAATTTAAGTAAAAAAATTGAAACTTCCATGTTATTTATGTAAATTTGTTGCTAATGTTTAATTGTTTGTTTTCTTTTTCTAGATACAATAACCATGAAGGATGGTTTGGTTTTATGGTTAGGAAGTTGAGAATTTTTTGTGTAACATGGTGTGTGATTTTTCAGACCACATTTGAGTGTGAAACTCTGAATTAGTAATTATAATGAGAGCAATATAGATTGTGGACTTATCATTTACCTTGTCAGACTCCATTTTTATACCTTCCTGTTTGTTATTATCTTCTTCCTCCTTGACCGTCCCAATTAGTTCCTCTTTTTGAACCCATCTAACCAGTTTGTTTTTTTGTTTATACGAATATGATTGCATGTTTGTATCTATTTCGGGTGTTTTCTATCATACTACTTGTATGTTCGGTACTTGATATAAGGAGCCCTAATCAAATAGGCACATTTAATTCTTTCTTCCTTCAAAAGAACTTTAGCCTTGCACTTGACTTTCTCAAGAAGTACTATACTACCATGATGGTGACAGAAGAACGTTTCTGTGGGACAAAGGAGACCATTAATCTGTAGGAGGTCTTCCTCCACAGATGTTGCGGGGTTTTTTGTCCTAATCTTTCTTCTTTATGATGCTGAATTCAATGTTGAAATTGGGGCAGAAATAGATATGAATTGATACACAACCAATTCATACATGATACATCAACATAGGATTGTCACTTCGTGGAGAGCAAAAAGCTCCTACAGGTGATGTCAAATCTCAGACTAAGTCCATCATTTCTCACCAAAACAATGTTACATCTACAAATATATGGCCTGAATATATTGTTGTGAATCCACTGTAAATCAGCTACTGTCAGTAACTAATTTTGTATTCAATACATTCTTTTTGTATTTTCTCTTGGTATGCTTTAAGTTGTAAAACAAAGTCTAAATTCACAGTTGGCTCTTATCAACAAGGTCCAATCATACTGGTGACCGAATGTAGAGAGTTCTGTTACCCCGAGACTTGCAAGCATCAGAAAATCTCCTGGCTTTTCGCCCATAAATGGATCGTCTTTTGCATTTTATGACAACATTATATGTTACCGTGCTGATTTTTTTTCCCTGCTTCTTTTGGTTTGTATGACACCAATGGATGAAACTATGGTGCAACCTCTCAGGTGATGACTTCCCAATTCCTATATATATGGTATATTTGAGAACTTGTAGATGATAGATGGATTTTCAGCTTCATTCTGATGATGAAAACTGTTGATTTTAAACCATTGTCTTCTGCCTCTACAACTCTCTCAACCGGTTAACTCTTGAAGACGAGGTGACACAAGTGATTTTCAAACATAATATTGGCTTGGTTGATCTGACAACTCTGCTGTAAATAGATTTTATTATGTGGTTATGCCTTCCACATCTGGGTGGTCTACGCGTCATATTCGTATTGTTCTTCCTCAAAATGGATATGAGTGGTGAGGGAAGTAACAAGAGTTGGCATTTATAAACTTTTTTAAAAATCAATTTTGTCCCCCAATATGCAATTACTTTAATCTTATGCATTTACAAATTTCTGTTCTTGCAGTCACCAGAAAACCTGTGAGGCACTACATTGCTGAGAAGGAATTAGAGGTTGATCACAGGCATGTTGCTCTTTATGGTGACCCAAATAGTCAAAACCCAATATCCATATTGGACTATATAATTGGGTTCACTATCTGTCACCATTATCATCCCAATGTAAATGGGATTCTGATCATCAAGAAGATTTAGAAATTTGAATGTAAGATTTCCATTTCTCTTGTGTGTATATTGTTGATTATTACCAAATTAGGGACCCACAAGGTTGCTCTCATGTGTGCAAGTCTATTGATTAAAATGATAGCTGTTGTTCTGTTTCATCATATAGAATTGGATTCAGGTCTCTCTCTCTTCTCTAAGAATTAGTGTAAATGAATAGTACTGTGATGATATGGATAGGCTCAAGTCCAACTGATCTGAAGAGTGGTTACATAGCTTCCCTTCAAAGGCAAGTTATTGAATTAAAACAGGTACCAAGTATAATTCTTGCATGGCTACACCATCAAGTCTACAAAAATTCCAACCTCAATAACATTGTTTAACAATTCATTTTTGGAATAAAGTCTAAAATAGTCTCTCATGTATGTATTTTGGTCTAATTTAGTCCTCCAAACATATTTTGTGTCAATTTAGTCCACACACTATATCAAGTAACTAATTTAGTCCCTAACGTTAGATTAATCACATTTTCGTTAACTTTTTATTGGCGTGAATTATTTTTTTGGAAGATGGCGTCTCGTCGACACCTGAATTTTATCTACTTGGCATTTTAAGTTTTTTGGGAAAAAAATTATCCACATCAGTAAATTGTTAGTGGAAAATAAGATGGATTTAACGTTAAGGATTAAATTGTTCAATTTGGTCAGAGACTATTTTGGACATTATCCCTACCTTTCTTTTTGTTGAAAGATTGTTTGTTTACTATTAAATTCATCTTTTCAGGAATGAAAAAATATATATCTAAAATAAGAATAACGTAGTTAAGATGATAAGAGTGTTTGCTAGTTTAAATAATGATCATGGTTTCGAATATCTAGAAATGCAATTGTGTTAAAGATGACAACTGCGATATGTAAACCCACTTGGTTAAATTAAAACAATAAATATATACAGTAAATAATTTATTAAAATCGAATCTAATAGTTTGATCCACTAGTATTTGTTAAGATAATGTAAAACATAATCATGAGCTTGTGGACTATGAGCTCAAAATCCACAAACAATACAAAACAGAATTGAGTTCATTGTCCTCTAACAGCTGAAATCATGATTATGATCAATGGAGCAAAATGATATTCCTGCAAACAGACAATTACATACGCATAATTTTTACTATCAATCGAACAAAACGACATCCCTTTAAATAGACAATTACATACGCACTGGGACAGAGGGAGGAAGGGTTTTCTGGGGCAGTTGCCTTCCCTAAGTTATTTACCTCCTACGAACTTTTTTTTTGTTGTTGTATTTTTTTTTCCACTTTTGTGTGGGTGCTTTTGAATTTCGCCCCAACTTATTTTTTTTAATTTTGAATTTGCCCCCACTATTTAGAAAAAGAATAGTAGGATTTTTTCTAATTTAGTCTTTAAAATATGTTTTGTTCTAATTTAGTCAACACACTGTCAATTTTTTCTAATTTAGTTTCTATACGTGTTGGGTTCCAATTTATTCTCCCGAATATTTGTTTTGTTCCACTTTAGTCTCTCAAGTATATTGATTTGTTCTAATTAGTTCCTATATTATCGTGAATATGACAACTAAATTAGAACATTTTTTTATAAGTAACACCATCGCCTATTAGATTTGAACTCGAGTCTATTGTCATTAGCTTAGACACTTTCATCGTTTTTCCAAGTAAGAACAAATTGACATATTTTAGTGACTAAATTAGAACAATACATGTTTTAGGGACTAAGTTGGAACAAAATGTATACTTCATGAATTAAATTGTAGCCAAAATTGTAATGTTTTATAATCTATACTATTTGAATTTTGCCCCCGCTGAAAAATATTTCTGGCTCCGTCCCTGCATACACATAATTTTTCTCTCTCTAAAAGTTGTATTTTTGAGTTTCTTGTGATTATCATAAAAATGGTGATATAAATTATAAGCCAATCTTGAAGGCTTATTTGTTGGGTTATGATCATATTTGTTGTTTCATGGTAGGCACTTGCCAAATATTTACTTGAAAAGATGACAGTTAGGTGAGAAATGGTGTTAAAAGAAGAGTAATTAATATGCTACCAATTTGTACCAAACTACTCTATATATATTATATGCACATTGCATCCATTTTACAAACAGAAACCATGGGTATGTATATATCACACCCCACCAAACACAAATTCAATATTAAAACAGTGGGCCTCTATTTTATTTTTAAACCTTCATGAGCTTCTATTTCCCAAGAAATTTAGCCATTGGTTTCAACTTGCAGGTCCTTGTTTGTTTGAGTGCCACCAATCATGGTAGCTGTAATGGAAATAAATGGGTAGTTCTCATTATTTGGTGGCATTTTGCTTTAAGCTCTATGCATAAATGATTCTCTTCAAACATAAAAGAATGGATTTGGTGGTCACTTTAATGATTATTCTAACTCTAACCGGCCCTAACTTGCACTAAGAGTATGTACAATGGAGAAAAGTGTTATGTAGATTTCAAATGCAAATATGTGGGTCACACATATTTAGAATCAGATTTTCACAATGGTAGAGTCCAGAATGACAATGCCAAAATATTCTCTCCGCGAGAGGACATGTCCTCTAGGTGAGATGGCAATACGAACAGAGATGCGAGATCCGCATCTCTGTTGTTCGCATCAAGATCCACAGTGGTAGATCCTGATGCGAATTTCGCATCTCTTAAGAATCCCCCATTGTACATGCTCTTAGTTGATTGACACTCTATGTAGAGAAGATAAGTTCTCAAACTCTAGGCTTGTATATGAATGAAGTACGTTATGTAAGTCGAGATTTCGTGTCTTTTGCATTTTGGTCATATCTCTTGATATCTAAAAGGGGAAGACATGAATCGTACTTGTGCATATATTAGGATGCCCATATCAGTGCTCCGTACCTCCAATTTATTTCTAGGTTTGTTCCAACACTGAGGAAGTAGTTTTTTTTAAGGCAGTGGAGTGTGAACAAATTTTAGACTTGGTAAAGAGTACCTTACGTCGAATACATAAGGGGTCGAAGCAGCTTCATTGTTCTTCCTTGACTGTAGATGGGGTGAATAAAAGAAGGAATAACTCTGCGCCACTTGGCAACGAGAATGGTAAGCCAACCTTTCTCCAAAACTCTCATTATGGATTCAGCAAGTAAGGAACTTAATGAAAATAGGATGGTAGGCAGCGCTCCTTTTTATGCTTATAGAGACTGTGAGACTCTGTCTCATATCACACGCTCTCTTAAAACGGGGGAAGAGGAGAATAAGCCCTTGATAGAAGAAGCAACGCTATACCCTTATCTGTAGAAGACTAGGAAACCTAGTACCAGAAGTTGCTAATCTTTGAGCTGAAACATTAACATTTCTCCTAATCCACCTAAAATCCACATCACCAAAAGCAACTGCCAGGTGTAGAATGCCTTCTTGCATACTCCTGACTTCCATATCAGAAACCTTCCTCTTGCTAATACTGTTATGATTCTCGTATTGTTGATGTAATATTATAATTTCCATGATATTTAAAATTAAGCCTTTCAAGAGTAGGAGGATAATGACATATTGTCTTGAATCAAATTGGGAAGTACAAACTGAACATGGCCTTTCTGATGTCTAAAGGTACTTCGAGAGCATTCAGTGTGACTGTGTGAGTAGTTAAACTGGGATAGATGGAAGATAATCCAGTATAGTCAAGATATATACTTATGAATTTCACACAAGGAAGTGAAAATCTTATGTTGTCATGAAATAGATAGAAATGTATGTCTGGAATGGCTAGTTTATTCATCAAAATAATGGCTGGCGCCTTTCTTGTAGTTTTTTTTCAAGGTATTACGATTTTAGAGGCCGTGTCAGTGTTACTTCCATTAAGATTAAAAAGGAAAAGATTATTTTTCAATGTATTATTTTGTAAGGAAGAAAGAGTTTATGGTTTTGGCCGGTATCCTGTTTGAGGTATAACCCTTTTGTCTTTATAGCTATTGTTTATGGATCTGCTTTTGTGCCTCTTGTTTTTAGTACTGCCTCTGGTTGAAATTCAGCTTTCCTAGTCCTTCACCAGCTGGGATGAGAATTTTAGACTTGGTACTTCTTTAATCATGTACTTCCAGTATTTATACCATTGGCGGCAAAGAAGGAATTGGGCCATTATTTGAAGAAGGCCACATCTCTCGTGCCTGGCCTTCATGTTGTCGATGTAGATGTTCCCCTCAGCATTCTCTGCAGAGATGATCAAAAGCTTGAACAAGTTGCATTGGGAAGGGAATTCCATATTAGTTTGGGAAGAACCGTTCCAATTCGGGTGCATCAGATTGACTCAGTTGTAGCAATGCTTCGCCAGAAGCTCCAACTCCAGAGGCGGTCAGATTATGCTCTTGAATTATTAAGAACATGTCGTGTTATGAATATTTTTCGGCCTTACTTTTCTGTGGTATGTGTTTAACACGCAATATTACTGAAAACAGGTATTGGATTGATTTTAGTAAACTGGAGATTTTTGTCAATGATGACCACACACGCACCTTTCTTTCGGTGGAAGTTACTTCTGGAGGGTTACCTGAGGTATGATCTATGACACCCAAACTTGTAATTACAAAATAGATTATAGAACTATAATTTTCCTGTTTGTACCATACCCCAAGACCAAAGTAGAGAACTGCATGCAATCCTTTATCTTCATTTTCAGCTTACACTAGCAATTTAGCATATTTCTACCTCTTAACATCTTTCGCGTTGGAGTGTTTATGTATATCCGACATTCATTTGGCTTCGATTGGTTACAGATAACAAAGCAAATTCAAGCTGTTAATGAGGTTTATAAGCTTCACAATCTTCCTGAATTTTACAAGGTACTACTCGTGTTTATTTATCTACCCCGAACATTTTAACTAAGCAACTGCACATTTATCCTATGTTGTTCCTGTCTTGGAAATGACTGCAGGATCCACGCCCTCACATATCATTGGCTTGGGCATTGGGCGACATCAGTGATACCATGAAGAGAGTGGTGAACGAGGAAACGAAGAAATCAAATTTCGGTTCACAAAAACGTCTTTTCACTGTTAAGTTTAGTGGCATTGAATGTAAAATTGGTAGTAAAACACACAAAATATGTAAACTTCCAGACTAGTAAGTCTTTAAACTTCCTTCAGTTCATCAATAAAGGAACACAATTATGACAATCTGGAACTTCATTTTGTATTTGGTATTGTTATCATGTTTGTAACCAACCACCCAGTGCTATTGGACATTCATCACTGGTGATATAGTTAGAACTTGGAAGAGCAACAAGCTTTTGTTGAATTTGAAAGTGACAAAATTAATCTATCTTGTCTTCAATTCCATGTACAAGAGTTGAAGAAGAAGGTATATACAATATAGTCTTATAAATATGAGGAAACAACTGTTACTAGGAGTCTTTGTTTGAGATACAGTAGTGTTTGAAAAAGGAGAGTAGAAGATGCTTCTGTTTGGATATAAATCACTGTCAAAGTTACACAATATTTAAATAATACTGAATCCTTGAAAGTCCCACATCGGAAGAATTCAGGAAAGAGGAGCAACATAGAGCATATAAAAACAGTAGGAGTGAGACCGGAAAACATACTTACCTGGACGGGGTCAATGAGTGATCAGGAAGACTCATGGCCTAAGCTTGTGACCTCCATTGCACTTGACGGAGGGGTGCTAGCCTAAGGTCTACCTAAGTGGTGGAGCCTACGTCATAATTTGTGTCAGTGGGGCCTGCGTTCGCGCGGCACCTTCTAATCTCTAGTTCTAAGTCTTCTTTTTGTTTCGAAGACACCACTTCTAATCTCTGGTTTTTAAGTCTTTCTGTTGCAAAGACACCATTTGTATTGGTTATTGATATTTTGTTTTGTTGCTTATCTGTTTGTTTTGATTGAAGTATGAACTTTTAAAGGATTTAGTGAGCTGCTGCCCACCAACATGTGGTAATATTGTGCGTGTTGCCGTCATTTTTTTAGTTGCTGTATTGTAGTTTCGAGTTGATACCTTTTTGTTTTTTCACATGCGATGAAAAATATTTTTTTTAAAAAAAAGGGAAAAAGTACAACTCTTGAACTACTAGTGCAACTATGGCGGTAACAATTGTTGTTCTACCATGGTGAAAATTAGATGCCAAATAAGTAGGACTCACAAAAATGCATTTGATATCCACAGTGGTTGCTGCATCATTATAGATGTTCTAATTGACCTTTCTGCCACATACACCAATGCTTGATCAACACTACTACTAGTGAAAGTCCTATTGTTTGGGTTAGTACTGTCCTACTAGACATATTCACAGAAAAAACAAATAGTAATAGTAGTTTTTTCAGCTTCAACTAATTTTACAGCTTATTATGCTAAACAAGGCCTCAAGTTCTCAATGTGCTCAAGTGTGTACTACTAGTAGGTTTTTAAAAACGACACTTGTTTTTGGAACAGAGGAATATGAGTGTATATTGACTTTTTCTCAAAGCCTATGATATGAACACACAATATGAAGATGGGTGATCTTGGGTCTCCTTGCTCAATTACTTGTGACAGATAACTGTTGGGTGATCTTGTAATTTCTCACCCCAAAAGTTTGGTTGCTCAAAGGAATTGTCAACTCGATAGGGTGTTGTTGAAAATCTGATCTCCGATGAGTGACTTTGGGCATTTTCACTTCAAAAGCTAACTTCAGAGATCAAATTTTTCCTCACACTCATAAGTGATCACCCAAATTCTTTCACATCGGACGTAGGATATCCAACAATAACTACCAAAACTCCTTTTCTAACAAATATTAACTTCATTGTATTGAACTATTGATGAGCACAACTATGCCTTGTGAGTTGTGACAAATAACCAAGTAAATATTATATACCCGAAATCCCATTATGCTATGCGGTAGAGAATAAATATATTAAGAAACCTTCAACTATTAGCTTGATCTTTCAGTTGATTTGGTTTTCTGACATGGTATCAGAGACTGTGACCAAGTGGTTTTAGGTTCGAATCCTGCCTAGCACAGAGATAAAATGGCATGTGCATGAATCCACGTGTAAGAGGGTAATTCCATTGTACGTGAGGGGGGTGTTAGAGAATAATGACATTATGGAATTGATTCACGGTTATACTTCTCTTACCCATTTTGGCTTTGGCATGGAGGCACCTAATAGCTAGACAAGTGTTGTAACTCATCAAATAAGATCACCATACATGGAGTAAAATTCCACCACAACAATTTTTGTTGAATTTCATGGGGTGTGAGTGTTTCTAATTTGATTCAGGGATCTAATTTTTTGGGACTCACATCGGTAGGAGATGAACACTAAGCGCTCGGCTCGATGTCATTTTTAAAGGTTTGAACTTGAATATAAACTCGATAGGGCGTAGATTAAATTTTAGGGCCGAAGTCAAATAAGTACTAGACTTAAACTTTAATAAAAAAACTCAAACCTAGCCCAAGATAATATTTTAATATATATAATACATTAACATTTAAGTTAACGGTGGAACTATATACATGGCGATCACTAGGCAAATGATTGTCTAACCAAGAAAAAACTGTCCAAAACTCCATAGCTCTCGGTACTACTCAAGTCAACATGATTGAGCATATTATATTTGAACTCAAGTATGTAGCTCTTGACCCGCAATTATCGTTAGTTACTAAACTTTATGAGAGACTTGCACATATTGGAGCCAATGTGCGCAATTTGGTTGATTGCTTTGCTTTTGTATGTTATAAGATTTGCTCTTGAATAACAATAAGGATAGGGAACCACAATTATGCCAAGGTGTTACGTATTGGAAGAATCATTCTAAAATTTCCAAGAGGACACACGTTGACATTACACGATGTACGCCATGTTCGAGCATATACAATGATTTCGTCATTATGGTGGCTGCCAAATGTATTTTATGAGACTCACCTCACTTAGAATCATAATCTCACAGTGGTACAACTGTCGGAGGATGCAACTCGTCAAGTTGCACTATAACTCGACGAGTTGCACTACAACTCGACTAGTTGCAATTTTTTTATTTTTTTTTTGCACATTTATTTCGCCCATATGGGCAGAATAAACGCGCAAAAAAAATAATAAAATTGCAACTCGTCGAGTTGTAGTGCAATCTAACGAGTTGCATCCCCTAACAACTGCACCAATGTAGGATTTGGATTTGAAGTGAGGTGAGTCCCATAAAATACATTTGGCAGGCAACACTGCACATGCTCAAGTGCCACCAATCTGATGTAGTTGAGTCAACCCAACATACACATAAGTTCTCATCCAATTTCTACTATTTTCTCTCCTTGGAAATGTTTCGATCTTAGGTTGCGTTTATTTAAGTGCGTGAGAATGGCAATCACCCAATTTGTGTATAATCACATTTTGATTCTCATTCCTATTCCCGATCCCGATCCCTCACCATCTCGTACACAAAATTCATTTTCATTTTGTGAGGGAATGGAGATTGTGATCATAATAACTTTCAAAATTTCCTCCATTTACACACAAATGGGATGATTCTCATTTCCAATCTGATTCTTCCCCAAAATTTATCCAAATGCAACCTTAACTTAGGTAATACTACTTACAATCACAACCAGAAATTAATACTGAAACAGATAAAAAAAACAGCTTCCATAAAGCAAATTAAGACCCAAACAGCTCCGAATCACCATATAAACCAAAACCCAGAAAATCAAATACAGCAAAACCCAAAAGTAAAGAGAGTTGAAATTGAGCAAACTCACAACATCTCCACGCGAAATCCCCAACTGGGTGAGAGCAGAAGCGAGCTTGAGACAGCGCTGGTGGGTTTGGTTCCAAGTGAAGTTGACATTTCCGTAGACGACGGAGGTCCGGTCGCTGCACACCCTCGCAGCTCGCTCCAAGAAGCTGATAGGAGACAAAGGAACAAAATTTGCAGGGGACCGAACCAGACCCTCCACAGATTTCCATGATTCGGGCTCAAATTCGCCGCTGAAGTGAGATATGCGGCGAGAAATCGGAGTGGAAATTTTGGGTGTGCGGTTGAAACCCAAAGCTAATCGTGTCCAGGAGCTCCGGAGGAAGTGTTTCATGGTGGGCACTTGCACTGAGCACTGGATTCAAGTACATTTCCAATCAAAAGCACGTGTTATTAGTAAAAATAATTAGAAAGAAGAAAGCTTCAACAAATGATAATTAACTCTTAAAAGCACGTACTATGCATCACCCACAAATGATAATGTCAAATATAAAATATGGGTTTTATAATTTTGGAATCTTCACTTTCATAATGATAGAGTCTGAAATGTTCGATGTTAAAATGTTTTCTCGCTCAAAAGACATGTCCTCTTGCTGAGAGAACCAATTTTTTTTCTTTCTCCTGCGTGAAACACAGCCAAAACGAAAAAAAAATGGGCGAGAAAGTGATAGTTTCTATGCTAAGAATTCATGGTTGTGTTTGTTTTTGAATCTGACAATGAAAATAATCATAATTGTGCAGAATAATTAACTCTAAAATCTCCCCAATTGTAACATGTTTATAAATTAAACCCATATCCTTTGTTACCCACTCAAGTTAATCCCACCCGCGCTCCGCTCAATTGTATAACTAAGGCTCAACATCCAAATAACTAAAACATGTAAAGGAGTCGAATCCATAACAACTTGAACAAACTCCACCCCACTTAATTCGCAAGTGTGCCCCGATTAGGTTAAATATTTTCACGATCCCCGTTATTTTAATAAATTAGGTAATTAATCGCATTGGACCTTTTAATAGGAGTAAAAAAAAATTCCGCATAAACAAACTATCACTTAATATTTCATAAACGTACGTACATTGAAGTTGACCTAATTACTAAAACCTAATTTCTCACAACCTTAATTTTCTAAACCAAAACTACGAATATGAAATTAACCTACGAATCCTTGTGCTATTTATGTTCAGCACCAGCAGGCCAAGAGAAGCTCGAGTTCTGAGCGGACCCGTACCCACTTACATGTGGGTCCCATCCTTGACCCCACAATCGACGAGAGGGACAGCAGCTTCATCGACATCACAGCCGTTGAACAGACTCAGATGGGCTCCATTGTTGTTGCCAGGAGTCAAGATCAGACGGTCACGAGGCAGTTTCTGCTGGGCCCCAATTTCTCTCTTCAGATCAGCGACCGTCGCATCATTGCCCAATTCAACGTAGAACAGAGCTCCGGTCAATACCTCAACTGCGACTTTCATGCTCTCCCTTTTTTTTATCCACCAAACAAAAATATAGTTATCGAACAAATAAAAATTTGGGACTAAATCGATCTGTAATTTATTTTTCTGAGTCTCCTAATAAAGAGAAGAGAGTGGAAACGATTAGGATTCACGTATGCGGCAATTTCGCCCAAATTAGTTTTGACATGCCAATCTTATGTGATTGTGGAATGATATATATATAATAAATCATTAATTTATTTAGGAAACAATATGGAAATAAATTATCAATTATTTTATTTAGAAATTTTGATAAGGAAATAGATCACATAGATTTTTATGTGTTTTAAAAAATATACAGATTTCATGATTTATATTTAAAAAAGTGATAGGTTTCATAACTTATCTATCAGTATATAAAATCATTAATTGATATCTCTTGCAATGTATGACTTTATATTAAAATTTAATATAAATCGGTAAATAAAAAAATAAGTCGGTCCATATCGAATTAAAACATTTTCTTATTTTTTTTAGAAAATCAAAAGTTACCTATTTATTACTCAATTCATTTCAAAGTAAGTGTCACATTTGACTAGTTGCAAAATTTGAGAATCATTATTTTTATATTTGACTTTTCATTCCTTACCCCTAATGAACTTCCATCCTTCCGATTTAACTCGGGATACAATTGATAAGACATAAATTTACCACTTGTTTTTAAAAATGAGACACTTCTTTTAGAACCGATGGTGTCTCTTCAAAAAAAATCGAGGGAGTAAGCTTCAATAATAGGAAATTTTATTAAATAAATTTTACTTTTAATAAATAGCTTAATAATGAGGTGGTCCTATAAAATTCATTATAAAATCTAGATTATATATATAAAAATATAGATGAAATCTTTAAAAATAAACATATGTATGGGTTGAAGAATGTTTGGATTCCACCATCCCACTAAATGTGTATCCAATAAGGATCAAACACATTGTTGGTTTTAAGATTAGCGTCTGACTTGACCACTAGAGCCAATATGTAACACAACAAAAGTACACTTAAGTGTCATTCATATATGTTTTTTTTATTGAAATTTAGAGATTTCATGACACATTAAGTATTAAAATATAAATACCCTTGTTTGTATACAAATTTTTTAAGAGATTTCAAATGGTAGTTATGGTATAAAAATGTTGAATTTATTTTCAAAAATACGAATAAACTAGATTGGAAGATTTTGAATTTTTGAGGGGATGGTAGAATTTTGAAATTCGGGATTTTGTGGGACCCACGTGTTTATTATGAAAAATAATCTAAAATACAGTAGTTATTCAGTAAATTTTATTAGATTCACGTATTTGTAAACGATCGCATTTATTTCAACTCTCAGAACTTGAAAACCCCGAATTTTGAATATACTGAAAAAGTTATACAAACGACCCCTTAGAATGATTCGATTTTAGTTAATTATTCCAACAATTTTAAAATAATTGTCATATTTCCATATAAGCACATCTGATTTTGCCACGATGGATTGCCGAGAAGATTCAGAATTGCTTGGACTGTTGATGTTCCCATGAATATAG
>JAYMSY010000226.1:0-13788 GCA_036897685.1 Monsonia emarginata | reverse complement strand
ACTAGTGTCAACTTATTAACTAAAAATATAGTTTCAACTAGGGCTCCGTTTGGATAAAAATTAGGTGGGAATGGGAATGGCCCCCTCCTTCGTGTGTAAAGGAGAGTAGCAAGGTTTTTATAATCTCATTCCCATCCAAATTGGGACACTAATTTTTTGTCTAGGGGGAGGGTGTGGGAGTGGGAATGACAATCAAAATGTGCCAAAATTACACACAAATTTGGCCATTCCCATTGCCAAACTCTTAAACAAATGCAGCCTAGACGTTGCTGTTACAGAAAGCTAATAGTGTGATTGTGTAATACATAACTACTCCTAATTACAAGTGATCCTTCCCTATTGCTTTTATCTTTTTCTCTCAATATCCCAAGAAAGTCCAAACTGAAAAGGAGAAGAAACAGAAAAAATAAGCAAACAGTCTAACTACAAGTCTACAACAGCATTGAGAAACAGGATAGGCAACAAAATATATACTAATTGTATTAATTTATAATCAGTTGAATATTTTGAGGTTTTTCTTGTATCTATATGGACTAGGTAGATTTCAAACCAATCAGAAATGAGTTCTTCGCCCAGCAAACATTTCATCGACAAAAAGGTAATTATAACAAGATTATTTATAGTAGTGAACTTGTGATATGAAAATATTATTACAGATTTCCGTGCTAACTTAGGCAAACCCATATCATTTTTACTGTATCCTATCTAAATTTATCTTCTCTGTTATGTCATGTATTACCATTATTTTCTATTACTCCCCCGTTTCAAAATAAGTGTCTCATTTGACCATTTGCAAAAATTAAGGATTCTTTTTTGCTTGACTTTCCATCCTTTACCCCTCATGTACCACTATGTCTCCACTTTAACTCACTTATGAAGGGATATGTAATCTATGGTAAACTTACTACCTAAATAGAAATGGTACACTTATTTTGGAACAACTATTTTTAGAAATGAGACACTTATTTTGGAACGGTGGAGGGAGTACTTATTTTTCCTCACTGCATCTCCTCACATTTTATGAGCTCATTAACCTTCCTCCATACATTCCACATGTTCAAACCAAACCATTTAAGGCATTTTCTCCTCAGCTCATCCTTCCCCAACTATTGCTTGGATGTCTTCATTTTGCAACCCAATCCTTCCTATTACTATTAGTACCACAAAGCTAAAAAAATATTTCCATTTTGCTACCCATCTTATAATTTTACCACCTGAGCCTCAATGAAGCTTGAGATCTAGTGCCATTTCATATAGATAACCAAAACCTTTTGCTCCAGCCATGTAAGGATCCTTTTATCAAAACAACCCCAGAAGCTTTCCTATTAAGCCAAACGTGCTAAATCCAATTTATAACATTTCCTTAATCTCTTCATGCTTTTGGATCCAAGATACATGTAACGATTACTTTTAGTAATTCCCTCATCTTCTACCATAATTGAAACCCCACTCACCCCCTATTCTTACTACTAAAATAACAATCCTTACTTGCAGTTTTGGTCCTTCAAAATGTTATTAACTTTTTTTTAAATAAGTTTACCTGTTGAGAATATTATAGTAGCTGTATGAGAAGGCATCCACAACGTGGAAATTAGTGATGAATAACCAAACGGAAACTTTCAAATGTATCCACGCAATGGCAGTGTAGGTAGCTGGGAAAGTTAGAACAGTTTAAACATCTTTAAAATGAATATATATGTGTTTTATTTTCTTCTGATAGGCATGAACTCGTGTTTGTTTGTTGACGTGTATTATCAGGTATTCAGATTCAAAAATGAATAGCTTGATTAGCTTCAACATAAAAATTAACAAGCAGCCTAGCATGTCAGTTTTAATGATGTACCTTTTGTGAAGGAGTGCTAAATCGAGAAATATGCACATGCATTTCACATTCGTTGACAAGTTCAAATGTGCAACTATCATTCTCCTTGATCTGGTTATCACGAACAAACAAAGACCACCCACCGGATAGAATGCCTCTATTCCCATAACACCATAAGTCAACAGGCCACAGTTTCCCGTCCTGATTCTGAAGAACAATATTTGCCTTCTTTCCATACTTGGTTTGGTAATTAGAAAAAAATTCACTTACGACAAGCTGCATTAAAAAAAGTTATAGCCTGTTACAGAATAGTGGATAATCTTAACAGTAAAACACAAAATTTCTATCACAAAAGCAAGTGTACAGATTGTATTTCAAACATATTCATAGACTACATAAAGCATATAACAGGCAATCAACACAGTTTGAAGAGCAGTTTTCGAATATGTTGTGCAATCTAAAGTACTAATATTTACAGACGGCAAATGAAAAGGAAGTAGGATGGCAGAATAAGACTTACTAGTACAGATGAGCAAATGTTGCTGGCTCTCATAGGTACGACAAAAGTGGACCAATCATTAGCATCAGACTCCACTTTCTGTTTTTCAGCTGCTGCTCATAACAGTTCACATTTGAATAAAGAGCATGAATGACTGAATGTATTTCTGCTTGCTTTTTATTAATTTTTGTTTTCAAAGTATTTACTAATATACACATCATGTGGAAATATTGTGGCCATGGACTGTAAAAGATAGGTAGCAATATCAGGTGATTTTTGATAGCCTGGTAAATATGCAAGGGAAAGGGACACTGGGTAGTGGCTGTTTTGTTTACTTGTTTAAGAAAACTGTTTACCAAAAAATAAGACAGGTAGCAACCCTCACAAAACATTCACAAGGAACGCGCATGCATAAGGCTTCATTCAGCAGATTGCATGGGCAAGGAGAAGAAAGGTTTAGAGGGTTACATAAACCTTCCACAAGCTATTTTTCCGTAGGTGTGTCTGTATATTAAAGTTTATTCTCTGTTAACCTCTATTAATTAATGAAATTCCAAAACAAAAAGAAGGGTTATAGCCACCCTTTTCTTTTGCAGTCCTCGTCTTACCTTTTTCCCCTATTAACCTACCAACCTCATGTAAGGAAACATGTTACAGATTAAAAGAGAGATTCTAAAATTCCATTGGTACTTACTAAGCCTTGTATGACATTGAGAGGGCACCTCTGCTATCTTTTGAGCACCTTCAGAAATTTTATCTTGCTTGGTACCCCTCTTGGTAAGTCTCATAGAGGTGGCGGAGTTAACTATGCCATCAACATGCCCACTGAACTGGCGTTTTGTCTGACTACCAAACATCTGGGGTTCCTCTGGAGTTGCTGATCTGTTCAACTGATTCTGCAAAAGTTCAGGACAAACAAAAACTACATCACCAAAATAGGATGAAACAATCACAAGGTTATATTTTAGCATTTTTTTAAGCCAACAGGCATTCACAGCAGTACTATTTAAATGACACTTGGTTTAACGGGCATAAGAAAGTATGAAAATAAAGCTTAGTTGATTTGATGTTGCAGTGGCACCTCTTGTGGGATTCAGGATCCAGAAAAACAACAAATTTTCCAGACATAAGTGTGCAGAAAGGTTCTGAAACATATAGATAGTAAGAGCATCCTAGGCCAAAAAGAGCTATAATGAGTTTGTCATTCACACACTCTTAAGATCACATCCAGAATAAGAGAAAAATAGACTGTTTTGAGGCAAATATGCTATGGATAGACACAGATTTCCTGTCACAACTATATTTGGATTTTAAAATTCAAGATTGCTTCCTCAAAGTTAGTATGGGTTGTCAGATGTACTAATTGAATGAAAGACAATCTCAAGAAAATTCGTGTGACCCTATATTCCCAAAACTGCAACTCTCAGATGTTATTTTTCATAAGGTTAATGACAGGTACAGTTCAAATAAAGGCAGTTTCTCATTTCGGGTTAAACCCAGCTGAAAAAATTGAAGTGGTTTTCATGGAAAACCACGTCATTTGGATTCCACTGCAAACCTTATTTTTCTTTGTATATTATTATATTACCAATATTTTAAAACAGAGAAAAAAAACACAGCATGGAGAATACCACAAACAAGCACAACCCTACCAAAGCCTACTTGGTCAAGCGGTAAAAGTGCTTGAGCTTAAGGCAATTGACCCGAGTTCAAACCCGATAGGCGGTGGTATTTGCTTATCCAAAAAAGAAACAAGCACAACCGTCAGATTCATGTAAAGAATAGTTTCGTTGCATATTTAAGTTTCAAGGAGGTACCACTTGTGAAGGAGCTCCCCGCCAAGAAATGCGCACAAGCATTTTTAACTTCTCCACAACTTCAAATGTGCAAATATCTCCCTCTTCAAGATGGTTATCATGAACAAATCGAGTCCATCCACCACATATATTATGTGATCTTACAAATAAGTTAACAGGCCATTGCTGCCCTCGTGTGTTCTCAAGCAAAAGTTCTACCTTGTCCTTATCTGTATGACAATGTTCCCGAACAAACCAATACGGTACTTTCTGCATCAAGAATGATTGGTTCAATAGCACATCTAATGAAGTGAGAATGAGTGGAATGAAGTGATAATTTTCTATCATGTCTGATGAGTTTATATACACCATGTGGAAACAAACTTACAACAAAATAGCAACAAAATAGAAACAACCAGATATGAAAAACTAATTCCTGAGATATTCTAGCTAACAGATTTATCTCCAATATGCCCCCTCAAGTTAGGGGTTGTGTCAACAAGCCCGAACTTGGAAACATGGCGTAGAAAGGAATGTTTGGGGAGAGCCTTGGTGAGAACATCAGCAACCTGATCTGCAGAATGCACATGTAATACATGGAGCTCTTGTTTCTGAACTTGATCACGAACAAAGTGGAAATCAACTGCGATGTGTTTCATGCGACTATGGAAAACGGGGTTGTGGCATAGGTAAGTGGCACCCACATTATCACAGTAAATTGTCGGTGTGCCAGTGATAGGGACATGAAGTTCCCGGAGCAAGTTCATGACCCAATTGGTCTCGGCTACAGCACTTGCAACAGCTCGATATTCGGCCTCAGTAGAAGAGCGAGCAACCGTTCGTTGTTTCTTGGAAGACCAACTGATAGGAGTATTTCCAAAGTACAAAATGTAGCCTGTAGTAGAGGCTCTGTCAGTAAGATCCCCTGCCCAATCAGCATCACTGTATACCTTAAGTTCGAACTTCAAATTACGACCAATTAGAAGGCCATAGGACATGGTTTGTTTCAAGTAACGCATAAGTCTTTTGAGTGCCTGCCAGTGAATGATAGAAGGAGCATGCATAAACTGAGACAACTTGTTCACGGCAAAAGTGATGTCTGGTCTTGTGAATGATAGGTATTGTAGTTTGCCTACAATTTGGCGATACAACTTGGCATCTGCTGGTGCAGCACCATCTCGAAGTGTGAGAGTGGAAGCGGTGCTCATGGGAGTGACATTACCCTTGCTGTCATGAAAGTTAGTGTCACACAAGAGATCAAAAATATATTGAGATTGTGAGAGTATTAAACCATCAGGACATGGAATGACTTCGACTCCGAGAAAAAAGGTAAGAGGGCCAGGTTCTTTAACAGAGAATCGCCGAGCTAGGGCTTGAAGAACTTGTTGAACAGACTCGGAGTTGTTGCCAGTAATGATGATATCATCCACATAGACTAAGGCATAAATGGTGACACCATCATGGTGATATATGAAAAGGGATGTATCAGATTGGGACTTATAGAAACCATAACCTGTGAGAAACTGACGGAGTTCAGTGTACCATGCACGCGGAGCTTGTTTAAGACCATAAATAGCTTTCTTGAGGTGACAAACATGAGTGGGAAACTCTGGGTGTTCAAATCCTTTAGGTTGTCGCATGTAGGCCTCATCTTCAAGGCGACCTTGTAAGAAGGCATTATTGACATCAAGTTGGTGAAGAGGCCAACAATTGTGAACCGCAATGGCCAAAACAAGGCGAACCGTTGTGGGTTTGATCACCGGACTGAAAGTAGGGCCAAAGTCAATGCCAGGGCGTTGTGTGAAACCCCTTGCGACCATGCGGGCTTTATAACGATCAATGGAGCCATCCGGTTTGCGTTTGACGCGAAAGAGCCACTTGCTATCAATGACATTCTTAGAGGGATCATGTGGTACCAATTCCCAAGTTTGGTTTCTCAAGAGTGCATCAAATTCAGATTGCATTGCTTCCCGCCAGTGAGCAGATTTTTTTGCTTGAGCATAGGTAGAGGGGACAAGAGAGGGGTGTGTATCAGCCATGTAATTAAAGATAGTCTTGGGCTTGTGGATGTTGTTTTGAGAGCGAGTTGTGGGACGGTTGGTTGAGGGAGGGAGGGGCTGATCATGTGTTGGATTTGGGGGCTCTTCAGATGGTGGGTGTGGAGGTGGATCATGTGTTGGATTTGGAGGCTCTTCAATTGGTGGGTTTGGAGGTGGATGTAGGTGAGGTTGTGGGAGTTGAGAGGTCGGTTGGTGTGGATTTGGTGGTGGTCTATTTCGGCGTTGGTATTGAAGAATGGGGCGAGTTGGTGGGGGTAAGGGAGAAGAAGTACCTGACACATGAGAGCTTCCTTGGTGTGCGGCGGATGGAATGTGGTGAGGAGTGGACCGAGCACTACTTCGAGGGGTTGACGCGTTGTGAGGATCAGAAGCCGAAATGGTTAAAGGAATGGGTTGGGGTATAGTAGAAGAAATGGGATGTGGAGATGAATGTGAGAAGGCTGAGGAAGACTCATTGTCCAGAATGTCCCAGGAAAGCGTGGATGCGGGAGTATGAATGTGAGAAAATAATGTTTGAAAAGGAAAAATGGATTCATGAAATTGAACATCCCGGGATATAAAAATTTTGGAAGTTAACGGATCAAAACATTGGTGGCCGTGATAAGGAATGGAAAAACCAAGATAAACACAAGGCCGAGAACGAGGATCAAGTTTGTGAGAAGCATAAGGTCGAAGCCACGGGTAACAAAGACAACCGAAAGTGCGAATGGAATTGTAGTCCGGGATCTCACCAAATAGCGCCTGAAACGGGGATTGATTGTGTAAAGATGGAGAAGGGAGTCTGTTAATGAGGTAGGCGGCTTGTTGACAAGCAAATGTCCAAAGGTTAGATGGGAGGGATGCTTGATGGAGGAGAGTTTTGGCTGTCTCAAGGATATGGCGATGACGACGTTCGGCTATGGCCACCCTTTGAGGAGTATAAGGGGGCGAGATGAGGTGTTCGATGCCCTGTGAGCCAAGATATGATGCGAGGGCTTTGAATTCAGTGCCACCATCAGTGTAAAAGGACAAAATTTTGGAATTAAAATGATTCTCCACCAAGGGCTTAAATTTCTGAAAGATGGAGGCTACTTCGTCTTTTGTTTTGAGAGTGTAAAGCCAAATGTATTTGGTATGTTGGTCAACAAAGATAACATAGTAAAGTTTTTTATCAAGCGACAAAACGGGAGATGGTCCCCAAAGATCACTAAAGATGATCTTCAAGGGGCGGTCGCTTGATAAAGAACTTGTGGAAAAGGGTAACCTGTGACTTTTATTGCAGGAACAAGAATTACAAAATGGGAAATGATTAGACGGGGAATAAAGTAGACTGAACTTATTCAAAAGAAATTTTAAAGTGCGGAAATTTGGATGACCCAAACGGTGATGCCACAGGGTCAAAGATGGGTGCATGGTGAGGAGACTGTTGTTGCAAACTGGTGATGTTGAAGGGTTACTCGGCCACTCATAGAGATCATCTTTATTCCGGCCGCACGCCAAAGGAGCTCCCGTGTGTAGATCCTTGACAACAAATTTAGAAGGAAAAAATTCGATTGAGGTTAGATTGTCTTTACAAAAACGGGAAACAGATATCAAGTTTCTTTTAATAGCCGGAGCAAAAAGAGTATTACGCAAAGAGAATTTAGAATGTGAAGCACGTAAATGAGATAGACCAAATTTCGTTATGGAAATTTTGTTACCATCACCCATTGATATCTCCTCAGGGCCTGTATAATCTTGAGACTGAAGAAGGTTGTTGGAGTTGCAGGTCACATGATTGTTGGCACCGGAGTCCAAGAGCCAAGGACTATGGACAGATTTGGTGACAAAATTTGCTTTGGCTTCCAAGTGGTTGTGTGAGCGGGATCGACAAACACGTGCAGAATGCCCAAATTTCTCACATAGTTGACATTGCATGCGAGATTGAGGGCGCCATTGGTGAGGGGAAGTTGTGGGAAAAGGTGTATGATTTCGTTGAGTTTGTTGTGGTCGCCATGGTGGAGAGGGGTTCCACTTTTTTGAGGTGCGAGTCGAGGATGAAGTGGTTTTGGTGGCAATAGCTGCCGTAATGTGGTTGCCACTGCCCTTCTTGAGGTCCTCATGTTTAAGGAACAGTTCATGGTCCATTAACTTATCAAATAACTCTTCATATGTGATGGAAGAGTCTCGTGCACGTATTGCGGCAGAAATCTCTCGGTACTCAGCACCTAGGCCACTGAGGATTTTGACAATGAGTTCTTCATTTGACACCGGAGCTCCTGCAATAGCAAGCTCATCTGCAATGGATCTGATTTCGCGAAGGTAGTCAACAAGAGGCTTCGACTCTTTTGAGATTCTCCCAAGCATGTCACGAAGACTGAAAATTCGAGTCTGAGATTTATTAGCAAAAGACGTGTGGAGCACGTCCCAAGCCTTTTTGGAAGTAGTGGCTGAAGCTATTTGGGAGGCAATTGGGGCATCAACTGATGCCATTAATGCATTTTGTATCAATTGGTCCTGTCGGAACCAGATATGATATTCTGGGTTCACTACTTCTTTGTCATCACGACGAATCGTTTTTGGTGGTTGAGGGGAAGTACCATCCAAAAATGAGTAGAGATCGTGACCATGCATTAAAGTAGAGACTTGTGCTTTCCATGTAGCAAAGTTTTGGCTTCCGGTCAATTTGAGTGGAAGCTGAGATATTGGATTAAATTGAGTTAATTGTTGAGTATGTGGAGTGATGGGAATTTGGGTAGTATTTGGGTTGGACATGGTGAGAGACTATATGAAACTTAGGATCAATCTCGTTGGAGATGAAAGCTCTGATACCATAATGAAGTGAGAAGGAGTGGAATGAAAGTGATGATTTTCTATTCATGTCTAATGAGTTTATATACACCATGTGGAAACAAACTTACAACAAAATAGCTACAAAATAGAAACAACCAGATATGAAAAACTAATTCATGAGATATTCTAGCTAACAGATTTATCTCCAATATTTTCATACATGTAACAAGGCATTGTAACTTTGTAAGGTTTGAGCTTGAATAGTGTGCATTTGTGGAATAGTGCTCACAGCATTATTCACAGTTCAAGTTGTGACCTGCAACTATTGTATCTCAATTTTTGTTGGCTTGAATTAAAAAAATCCCAATTTGAGTTTCTTCTTTGTGGTGAAATGCCGTTTGGTTTTACATTTGCATATGGAAAGGGATGGTTTTGGTGGTATATTTGCCGGTGTAGATGAAAACTAGCTGTTTATGTGTATTGGGTTTTCGTTTCTAGATAAGTTCTTGTATTGTGTTGAGCGTATTGTTCGTGTTCTTTAAGCTAGGACTTTTGCATACATGTAACAGGCATTGTGAGGTTTAAGCTTGAATAGTATGCATTTGTTGAATGCTGTAGATGGCTTAATCCGACAGTTCCAAGTTGTGTGTTCCAACTATTGAATCTCAGTTTTTGTTGGGTCAAATCGAGAAATCCATTTGTGTTTCTTTTTTTTCCCATCAAATGCCACTTTGGTCTTGCATTTGCACATGGAAAGGATGGTTTTGGTGGTGATTTTGCTGATGTAAATGAAAACTAGCTGTTTCTGATTATGCAGTTTCTGTATACTTCCGAGTATATTGATCATGTTTTTTTCTGTGAAAATTTGTGCCATGCATGTAACGAACACTGCAAGGTTCATGATTGAATAATTTTTGTGGAATATTTTCGGTTTTTGAGTTCTTGTATAATTTTTGGCTCTTTTTTATAATTATTATGCAGTGGTGGGAGTGCAAAGGTGTTCACGGTCATGGTATTCTACCGAGACATTTGACGGCGAAGGTGGTGATCTGGAGAGTGGTAAAGTGAAGGAAGAGTTTGACGACTCTATAGGTGATAAGAAACGTGAGGTACATCCCCATACTGTGGATCCGAGTAAAGGCTGGAGTTTTCGCGGTGTGCATAAGGTATATGATACTCACTTTGTCTTAGCGTTATTTATTGCTATAATATGCTATGGGTGTGTTAGTTAAAAACGGTATTGGCGCCACTGTGCTTGAAGTTGAATGTACACGTATTCAGAGCCTTAAAACGGGTCGTTGTCACTGGAGACAAGACTCACGAGCAAATGACGATGATCATATTGTAATGTTTTCCAACAGCTCTCGTAACTGTCAATTTCTGTATATGCCTTTCACTGCCTGCAAACTTCTAGGATTGTATTTATGGTAAACACGCCCTTCCATCCATTTGGTTGCCAAGGAAGTTCAGTAAAAGTATAAACGGAACTTAACCTTAGATGTATGGTTTTAGTACAACTGGAAAGTTAAATACTTACGTATTCTTCAGATGATTCCATTATTTGTCCTCTCGTATATTCTTAAAGACGTGCAGGCTCAGGCCCACTCTTGTTCGATTCCCTGTTACCCAAATAATGATTTATTTGTTTGAACTCGTCACGCAGGCAATAATTTGTGGAAAAGTTGGACAAGCCCCCGTGCAGAAGATCTTGAGGAATGGTCGAACAGTGACCATCTTTACAGTTGGGACAGGAGGCATGTACGACCAAAGAGTTCCAAGAAACGCAAATGATCCAAAACCTGCTCAGTGGCACCGGATTGCTGTACACAACAATGAATTGGGGGATTATTCAGTTCGTCAACTGGTTAAAAAGTACTTGCCCTTTTTTATGCTTAGTTTAATGCACAATGTTTCTGTCCTAATACGTTGACCTTTTATGCAGTTCTTCAGTTTACGTCGAGGGTAGCATTGAAACTAGAGTTTACAATGACAGCATCAGTGGCCAGGTTAAGCATATCCCGGAGATCTGTGTTCGTTTTGACGGTATGTGAATCATGTATCTTCATCCTGCGCCATTTTAGAATTCTTTTCATTGAAACCGAGCATGCCATACGATGATACGAATTAGGTTAGTGAATATAGATCAGTCGCTCTTAAGACTGTTATGGATTTCTTAATTCTGTTTCAAGTAGTGATTTTAGTTTCCTACATGACTCCAAGGTGTTAGTAAATGGATCTAAAATTGAAATGAAGTTGTCTTATACGCTCCGTTTGGATAAAAAAATGGATGGGAATGGGAACCGATTCTCATTCCCATTGCCACGTTCTTAAACAAACGGAGACAGTTTATATTGGTGCAGACTGCACCGTTTGTTGTTGAGATATACAATAGTTGCATATGGATAGATTTAGCGTGGGAATGAGGAAGAAGATGCAAAGTTTTTGTAATTCCTATATCCGTTCTTATTCCCTCACATCACATCACCCTTTTCCATTCCCGTTTTGTAAGATGGTATTGGGATTCAAATTGTGTCTGTGAAAGGGTTAGAGAACGGGAATGAGAATCAAAGTGTGACTAAAGTAGAAACAAATGCAAGTGATTCCCATTCCAAACGCTACGATATTAATTTGTTGCCTGGTGAAATCATGCAGGTAAGATTCGTCTTATAAAGAGTGAAGAAACTGCCAGCAATGTTTCATTTGACGATATTCGTAAGTTCTCTTATCAATGCTTACCAAATTCATGGCTCGTTACACACACCTATTGTACATTTCCTCGAGAAATCGTTATTTACTTCCCAATTCAACTTCCTTTCCTTCATCAACTCTATATAACATCTTCAACGTTTTTGTTTCTTACTCAGGAGAGGGTTCCGGCACTTGGTGAGTTGAAGAAATCTTCCATAACAGAGCTAGTAGCTGCAGCTAGGAACTATGATCTTCGTAGCTGATAGAACAAGAAGATGCATTAATCAATACCCTTTTCGTATTTCTCTCTCGAGGCATGCTTAGGGCTATAACATTTATAAAGATCGATATCGATATAGTTTCATTCAGAACATGGAATTGGGATTGTTCAAATCTATTATCAGCATAAGACGTATTGTTCTTACTTAGACAATGAAATTTTCTGCTAATTCTAGGTGTAATCGTTTTCCCGAACAGCATAAATTGATTCAATATGCTATCATTTGTTCGTTTTGATCAGTATATACATGCAGTATATATATATAATCACAATGTAAGATCTCAAAATCCATATAAAAGCTGTATAATCAATCAATCAACGGGAACAGAACTAATGCTGTACACAACAATGTTATGGAATCACAAAATCAGTACACATTTGGTTACCAACAATATGAAAGATCAATAATGATTGTATATATATTCAATGTCAAGGCAAATAAGGTACGAAAGAATAAGAGCGATATAGCATAATACTACGCGATCTTCACATTTACTTACAAAATCAAGCTGTTAGTAATCGAACCCTCGCAAACATTATCTATCATCGAATAGCATGTCTTGTTTTCTATCAGTTAGGTCCAACAGTTGAGGACAAACAGGAATGAAGATAAACTCTCAAGACAATTCCCAGAACACGTACAGATCGGTATCTCTACCTCATTTCTTACACGCACATACCTATAAAAGTCGCAAAGGTAGAAGAAGATTCAAGCTCGCTCACACTGTCAGAAAAAAATATATTAACATTTACCGTTTTGCTGAATAGGTTTTTGCTATGCAGTCACTGTTTGTCTGCTAGGCCTTTTTCCTTCCATGGCGTCTTTCTTTTTCCGACAGGTAGTGCAGAGGTAGGGAGAGAAAAATGACCCCGAGTTCACTGGAATACCATCTGTTGGCGGTTGATCCACTTGACAGACAGCACATCTGAAGGTCCTGGAGTTTGGGTTTGAGGGAAGATCCTTACCGAGCCTGCAAGTCCAAGGAGAAGAAAGTAAAGACTCGAAACCAAACCGTGCAACTGATCCAACATACACGCCCTGATGATTGCATATGGCCATGAAAAGTTTGAATTTGAGCGCTTTGGCTTTACTATAGTTAGATGCTATATGAATGCTTATTTTTTTTAGTTACTTCGTGTTTCATTTGATATTATCAATTTGCAACGTTTATTGGCTTCATAAGGTTGGAGCATTTACAATCATGATTCATAAGAAGTTGACCGTTCTCTCTATCCCAAAATAAGTGTCCTGTCTTACTTTCACCTAGTTCTTGAATTCTCGCCCCACGCCCTCTATCTCTCATGTGCTACCCCAATAAGTGGTTATAACTAACTCAAGTAAAGGATCTTGTTGGTAATTCACACAAAATTCATTTCCCATACAGGAAAGCGGAAACTTATTTTTGAGAAATCCAACTTAGCACGACACTTATTTTG
This sequence comes from Monsonia emarginata, assembly GCA_036897685.1. Classification (NCBI taxonomy): domain Eukaryota; kingdom Viridiplantae; phylum Streptophyta; class Magnoliopsida; order Geraniales; family Geraniaceae; genus Monsonia; species Monsonia emarginata. The sequence goes on along the minus strand of JAYMSY010000226.1, from coordinate 455 downwards.
GGAAGGAGGGACTATGTGCAGCAGTTTCACAACAGAATATTACAATAAAAAATATATATATACCTTTCTGCAAGCACTGCAGAACCCTCTTCAAACAATTCTTCCACAACCCCGACGGAAGAAAGCTTATTTGTGGTTTTGTTAGTTGAATTCTCTGATTTCTTCCCGAATAGAAGAGAACTGAGCAAATTTGGTTTCTTCCTTGGAGTTGGAGGTAGGACAGGTAGGTCAGATGGGATAATATCAACAACCAAGCAGGTCGTATCATCCTTCAAGCCCCGTGATCTCAAAGCCTCCTACACATCAGGATAAAGAAGCATTAGACACGAAACAAACAAATACAGTGAATTTAGTAGAAACCCGGACTATAAACTCGAGGCCTTAGTAAGTCATTCACCTTGACAACCAGCTTTGCAGCAAGCTCTGCAGGCAAACCCCGGCAAGCCTTGGCAGCC
>JAYMSY010000225.1:0-13791 GCA_036897685.1 Monsonia emarginata | reverse complement strand
GTCTCTTCCCACAATAAGGAGCTGTCAATTGGAATTTGACGAGTTGTATTGCAACTGGCCGAGTTACAAATTGCAGTAGGTGGCGAACTGGGTATTCTTTTCGGCATCAAGGGTGTCTCACAATAATTGGCAGCCCACTATACATGCTCTAAGCTATCCTTGTTTAAGTTTAAGTTGTCGTAATAGTCTTAGCCTAGTGTTAAGAACGATCATTGGAATGATTGACGACGGGAGTTCGACTCTCGTAACAAACAAAAAAATACACCCCGTGATCTCTAGGGATCCTAACCTCCTTGGGTGCCTATTTATCTGGTCGTCCTTACGGGTTGGACTATTTAGCTGGGTTTTACTATGTCGTTTATGTTAGTATAATAATTTGGTTTATTGTCACTATTTCGCAGGGATAAGAGTTCACAGAACCTGAAATCTGCTGCAGGAGTGGGAGGCAACAAGTGAAAAAACAAAGCACATTTACTTGCTAATATTAGCATAATTTATATGGTTGTCTTGTCTCTACATTTAATTAATTAATGTAAATAGTGATTTGTTTTTAGTTTTCTTCACTCCTAAATAATGGAAGTTCATCTTGGTTTTTTTTCCACATTTGTTTCAATTGATATCTTCTCTTTTTTTTATTTATAATAAATCACATATTTGTAGCATCAATAAATAGAGAGAATATAAATAAAATAGCCATTGTTGAGGTCTTAAAACCACAATGGGAGATAATAACCTAAAATATCCCTTGATCATCTTCAATTTCTTGTGTATGAGATCATAAGCAACTCAATCGAGAACAACTCCTCCAATTGAAATAATAGTTGTGAGCGAGCATACTGATCATTCGATCAAATTCACATATTAAACTCTAACAGATTCAACCCCAAAACGTAAACTGACATAGGTAGTACACTAAAAGTGTTTATCAAATGACACAGTCTTAAAACTCTTCAAATGCAAACTAAATGACACGTCTAAATACTTGTATGTGAATAAGAGGAAAAACATAATAGTTAGATATCAAGATGCTTGTACATGGAACAGAGAGACTAGGGGATTCGATCGAGTGGTCAATATGACGGCTAGGACATAAACACTATTAGTCTAATCTAACGAGAACCTAAGCTTTATAGATAGTGAACCAAAAAGTGACTAAGATCATCCACATGTAGCCAGTTTTAGCATCAACAACAGAATCTCAAATTAGTCAATTGGTTTGTTATTGGGATTGACCAACCAAATTGGTCGGTCACCATCAACCAATCTCCTACCATGACTGGTAGTTGTACAACCGCATGAGCTCTACCGGACAGTGGTGCACCGCTATGGATCCACTAAGGTCATCTACAACAACAACCACTACGGCAACTAAATGCCATCAAAGCAACTAGCATAACAGTCAAGTCGACAAAGCAACTAGCATAACAGTCAGGTGACAACACAAGTAGTTGACCACTCCTCCATTAATTTTCCAAGCTCATACACAAGTCACAACAGATTATAGATTGAATTTGCATTTGGAGATTTTGAGAGCTAGGCACAATCAAACATCAAAACAAACATTGAATAATTGTAATCTCATTGTTAACTCAAGAAATAAGTATATCACATAAGCTTTAGAATCACAGCTACAATTTTCAAAGAGTTCCAAAATTGACTGAAAACAAAACTGCATTCAGATAATCATCCACCACAGAACATGATAATGATGAACATCATCCAAGGGGTAAAGATGCTCATTCATCCTCCTGGCTACGCAACCTGGCAAGCTTGTTGGTAACGACAACATCAAGCTGGGCAGCTCGCTCCACAATCTCCTTCCTCTTTCTCGTGGAGACATTGTGAGCAATCTCGGCACAGTAAGTCCTACACAGGCGTAAAAGGATTGGAATCAGCTTATAAGCAGATCAACAACTGTTGCTAAATACAGTCACTTTTGCAGTGGGTGGAAAAAGTTAATACCTGTTGTGCATCATCAAGAGTTCTAGCTCCTTGGCATTGTGGACAACAAATTTCTTGAAGCCATTGGGGAGATAATGACGGGTTTTCTTGTCTGATCCATAACCGATATTGGGCATCAACGTGACTCCCTTGAACTTTCTCCTCACCCGGGAGTCAATACCCTTTGGCCTACGCCAGTTTTCCTGTTATAAATGCAATACATACAGCTTGATTAACTCACGGCAGTACCAAGCCAAAACCTTGAATGGGATCTAAACAATACATGACAAAATGGAGAATGAATAGCACAACACAAATGTAAACAGGGATATAGTAACAGAAAACTTATGAGATAACAAGCCAACCGTGTCGCAAGTCCTGTAAGAATTTTGTCTAAGCCCGTAAAAACGAAATGCCAAGCCACAAATGCATAGTCAAGACATCAGATACCATGGGCTAGAGAAGCAAATTAAAATTATAATACAAAAATATAGTATATCTGCAACCTCAGCCGAAAGATGGTGATAATGTATATGTTAATCACAATTAATTCAGTAACAAATAAACATTTGCATCAAAGGTTGCAGAGTTTCTGAAAAATACATAGAGACACAACAAAGCAAAAGCAAGATACAGATGCTAATATCATCGAATAGCCAGGGATCAGATAGTCGATCACTTATATCACCATCTTACAAGAGTTTCAAGCAAGTAAGATATGTTAAAAGCTCTCATCATATCCCACATAAAGGGAAGCAAGTTATTAAGAAAAGGCAAAAAAGAAAAATACTTGCATATTCATGTGTAAAAGATGTGGGTCTAAAGCCAGGCCCCCAAATCAAATGCCAAAAAGCATCAGAGGGAGCAGACATGCCGACCCGAGTTTAATCTCTGTGCACATAGCAGTGCATCCTTCATTGAATATCCAGAGCACCGGCTTAATTGTACACAGAACTATCCATTAACTTCCTACAGTGGGATAAAGGACATTCCAACAAATCAACCACTGACAATCCTATTCTAAAGGAACTTTCCGATTTCACAGGCAACTTTAAGATAGTGAAGAACCAGAAAACTGATTTCAAAATCACGGAACTGTGGGTCTAAAACCAGGCCCCCTAATCAAATGCCGAGAAGGCATCAGAGGAAGCAGACATGCCGACCCATAAGTTTGCTCTCTGTGCACATAGCAGTGCTTCCTTCATACATTGAACATCCAGAGCACCGGCTTATTGTACACAGAACAATACATTAAGTTCTTACAGTGAGATCAAGGACTTCCAACAAATCAACACTACACAATCCTATTCAAAAGCCACCTTTTCAGTTCACAGCCAACTTGAAGGGAGTGAAGAACTGAAAGACATGGAACTAGCTTCAACAAGCTGACTTGAAAGATAAAATCAATGTCAAACTGTAGGTCTAAAGCCAGGCCCCCAAATCAAATGTCAAAAAGGCATCAGAGGGAGCAGACATGCTGACCCATGAGTTTAATCTCTGTGCACATAGCAGTGCATCCTTCATTGAATATCCAGAGCACCGGCTTAATTGTACACAGAACTATCTAGAGATCAGTGGAATAAAACTAATCATACTCCTGCCCTACACACAGTCCACTATCTAGTTCATTCACAATGACAGCCAATTTGAAGATAGCAACCACAGTAACAAACAATCATTATATCAAAGAAAATACAACTAAACACAAATCAAACAAGATCATAAACAAAACACAACTCTTAACAAAATGAAGATTAAGTAACATATGCCATTAATGTAAACAGGTATAAAGTAACAGAGAGCTTATGGAGAATCAAGCCAACCGTGTCGCAAGTCCTGTAAGAATTTTATTTAAGCCCATAAAAACGAAATGACCAGCCACAAATGCAAAGTCAGGTCATCAGATACCAAGGCTAGACAATAGAATGCAATGAAAATGATAATAATATAACATTTTTAAAAAGCTCAAATTAAAATAACAACAAAATTATGCAAATGATTCTATATAGACTCCATGAATCAGATAAAAAGTCAATCACCACATTGCATCAAGTAATGCAAATAAGACTGGGGCGACAATTAGCTATCATCATATCCTTCAAAGTTCAAATTTTTGGCAGAATCAGGTAAAAAAAAGCCAAATCTAATCAAAACCCATAATTTATAACCTCCCAATGTACTGAAACAAAGCAATTCAAGCACAAATTGAGACCCAACAAAGATACAGATTGAGCACAAAGAAAATACCTTGACCGAGATCTTGCGGTCACTCTGGGGCCTCTTGAACTTCTTGACCCGCTTCTTGATGATCTTCTTCGTCAACAACGGAACCGCCATTTTTACTTACCTCTGCAATATCGATTACAGAAGAAGAAAAAACAATATTGAATCAGCTCAAAATCAATCAGTACTGAGAGAACAATACAAATGAAATTGAACGAAAATAAGAACTTGTAATTGAAATTGCTAAGAACAGAAGGACATGTGAATGGTTTCGAGACTCACGGTGAGCTAGGGTTCTGCTTCGACGCCGAGTTTCGGAGCAGGGCCTTGGTGGAGCTTATAAAGACACTCTTTCTAGGGTTTTTGTGATTCTGCGAGAAGAAGATTTGGAGCTGTTTGGATGTAAGGGTAATGTGAACTTAAACTTGACTAGAACACACCCACTCGCACTTTAGGGCGTTCTTTTTTTGTCATTTTCTTTTGATTTCCTGAGGTGCATTGTTGAGAATTAATAATTGTGTTTAGAAATAAACTTATAAGCAGCTCTTGCAAGTGTATAAAAGCCTATTTACATGATCAAATTAGACATCTTGACATTTTTCATGAGTAAATTATAAGTTATTTCGAATTGGATATAAAGTTAATACGCTTGTAGGCAGCTTTTAAACGGGTTTAAAAGTTTTCTGCTCAATCAAATTAGCATGTTTTCTATGACCTATAAGTTAGAAAACATGCATCTCAACCTTATTCCAACTTGTAAGCAACTCTTGTAAGAGCCTCCGTAATGGGACTGTGGAATTGGCTACAAAAATTCGTTGCTACTGTCACCAGTTGCACCATTGTGTCAACCAGCTGCAAAACCTTCCACTCGAGAATGAGAGAATTTTAACATGAGACCTATGATACGGTATTTATAGACATTTTGACAACTCAATTATGACTGCACCATTGGAGACACTCTAAATGTATGAAACCTTTGTTGCTTGGTCAAATCAGCTATATTTTATGGCTTATAAGTTGAGAATAAGAAGTTAGACATCTCAACTTTGTTCTAACTTCTAAATACTAACTTATAAGTCCTTCCGAATCGCTCTTTTAAGCAATTATCATGGAATAAAAGCCTTTTACTTGATCAAAGCAACATGTTTCCAATGGCTTATAAGTTACAAAAAAATAATAAGAAACAGGGCATCTCAACCCTTTCCCAACTTCCAAGTAACTTATAAGCTCTTTCAAATTCACCAAATCTTTTCAAGAGCCCTCCAAACCTTTAGGGCATCTTTAATGGGTAGCAAAAAAAGAAAGGGGAGGACAACAGCAACATACAGTGGGATAGTAGATTACCATTTGCGCATGGCAGGTCGGCCAATTGCACCTCACACATATGGGTAATCTAAACTTTTTGGTTAAGTCGGTGAGCTGACGTGCAGTTTGCCAACCTGACAAACGAAATTAACTACACCACGTCGTCAGGATGCCGCAGCCACTGTGGCGTCCGTCGGAGATGACCTTATAAAACCAACTTATACAGAGAAAAACAACATTCCAAAGTGAACTTTGCCAAGACTGAAAAAATGACAAACCAAAATCTACAGTTCTTTACTTCTTTGTACACAAGATCAAAACATACACAGTTCTTGGAGATGAAACTGAGACCAATACTTTATAGATTACTTTGTGATCTGCATTACACAAACGTTTTCCATGGAACAAGCATTGAGGGTACCATAAATCGAAGAACAAAACTCGTGCGAGTTAGGAGAAGCTGGTTCGACGTCAACCCAGTCTTTGTTGATCTTCTCGACGTGCTTGTTCGATTTGAGAGTTGCAGTGAACTGCAGTTTACTGATATATTTCACCAACTTCTCCATAAGGTTCATGGAGAATATCATGTCGACGTTTTCCTCCAAATCTTCTCGTTCTGATAATTGGATCCCGACATCAGTTTTGCTTGAGTTTACCAATCCGAGTAGTATTGGGTTCCCGCAAACGCGTCTTTCATTAACATTGCATACCTGCAAAAAGAAGGCACAACCAATCATCAGTAATCAACTAATCATACACAAACAGTGCCAAGCTCGGGTTGGCAAACTATATGATCCACCTGAGGAAAAGAAGTTCTAAATTAAGTCGGGAGATGGCATTCAGAAACTTTTAGTTCTCATTCTTTCTTGCGCAAGTTACTAAGGGTGAGAACCATTCTGCAAAATCTACTCTCTTCGTCCCAAAATAAGCATGCTATTCGAGTTTTTGCAAGAATTATAATTTATCATCTAACGTGTGTTTTAAGACATCAGATGACAATAACATAAGGCTCCGTTTGCGGATAAAATCTGGGCGGAAATGAGAAGGATGACCCTTCCTTTTGAGTGCAAATGAGGGGAGTTACGAAGTTTTTATGATCCCTATGTGGGAATCACATTTCCTCACTCGTGGTAATCTCATTCACATTTTGCAAAACGGGAATCAAATTTTGTCTATTTGGCGATATACAATCTCAGTGTCACACCCTTAAACCAACGGAGCTTGAGTTTCTTATAACGTGTGTAAGAAAGGCTAACCTCAATATATTCGACCCCCTTTTCAATAAGATTCTTCGCAAGGTTGTTTGATGAAAGCGCGCTGATAACACCTCCCGATCCAATTGGTGATTGGAGTATTTCCCAAGGCGACTTCATTAGAATCTTCTGTCTATCCTGCTCCTCTGGCGAATAGCTAACAACTGGAAGTCTCTCTTCTTCCAAAAACCAAACCTGCAAGAGCATCAAAGTTAATAATAAGTAACAATTAACAAATATATGCAATTGAAACAGTCAAGTCAATGAAATATTTCAGTAACATAGTTTCAAGGTTTCGTAAGTCAAATTTGTATGATTGAACCATTTCATGATCAGTGGGAGTATAAATCTGGCAATGTTCTTTACTGTCAGTCAGGATGCTATAATAGGTTGACCGATGTTGTTAAGCACTAAAGTGAAACTACTTACGATTAGGAAGAGACAGAGACCGTTTAGTTCAGATCCAAGTTCATAACAAAAAGCTATATTTTCCTACTCATTTTGTCCTCTTAACAAATCCAAGTTCCATATGTGGCCTCAAATATAGAGTATGACAATGATAAGAAGAGCTCCTTTATACACTAACCTTTTCGGGGTCAAATGCAAAGTAATCATTACTGAAGAAGAGCTCCTTTATTGCTTGAATTTCATGAACCGGACAGACTAAAACCAGAGGCACGGATGCATGATCATCTACCTGCCACAAGGCCGTCCACAAAATATAATGAAATCAAAGTTATTTGATCCATGCTATGAACGAAAGTCAAACACAATTATCACCTTCACAAATTTTTTATCGTCGCTAAGAATAGTCTGAAGGAGGGAACATGGCGAATCCTCATTCAAAATTAAAACAATGCCCATTTTCCCTTTAGATGTGAGGTGTAGCCCCTTCTCTCGCAATTTGAAATTTGCACCCAGTTTCACTTTACTTGCATCGGATGTGAGACATCCCTCTGATATCCTAATAGAACGTCTCACTAGATTGGTTTCCACGGCATTGACTAACTCGGGCCCATCCCATCTGAATCAACATATCAGACAAAAAGCAAGAGTGTCAACAGATCTGGCAGCATGTTGGACAAGGTCCTATGAGGAAATGTGCACATGGCATAATTTACTTGCAACTTTCTTACAGATAGGACTTATAGCCTAATGATTCTTAGGCAAATTGGCAATTTCAGCAATATTTTCATGTATATGAAAAAAGAACAGAAAAACACCTGCAGGCCAATGCAAGCATCAAGTTGTTTATGCACTAAGCCTAGTTTCCAATTCAAAAATCATGGAGTGAATTATAAAATTAGTGACTTACTCGTACAAGACAACCTGTGATGCCAATTGTGAACAACTAGGTTCAGCCTTTCCGAGGACATAACTGTGTGCATTAAGTGAGAAAAATAAACTGAAGTTTCTAGGTTCAAACAATCTTCACCTCTTTGACGGTACGTTAGCATTTTTCATTGCTATTTGAAGCAGCATAGCATTTACGCCGACAATCTGATCTGCAAGAACTTGCCCTTGGGATTTTTCTCCAAACCTAAACCCGTCAAATACATGTTCTTGCTCCATTTCAATCAGTCTCTTTTTTGCCGCTATGAGTTGTCTTTGGAACTTCTTCTTCTCTTTCCATTCCTAAAATGAACAAAAAGAAAGTCTCCAACTTCAGCATAAATTAGTGTTTTACAAATTCAATCCAGAAAATGAAACTGTGTAAATAACAAAAGTGAACTGCTAGATGGAACTGCTGGAAAAGAGACAAGACATTCAGAATTAACATTTGACCATCAAATTCAGTAGAGTACAATGTCTTACGTCTTTGCGCCTTTCTTTCTTGGATTTCTTATGACTACGCATGTTTAACTCAAGGAGTCCTGTCGGAGGTGTGATATACATTTCTCTTTTCTCCATATCAACATCTGGAACGATGTAGTCAATAAATGGTATCCACACAAGGCGATTAGAAAGATCTTCTTTTGCTTTCTCTGGATTCTCATTATCACTGTCTGTATCTTCAGTAGAGTCAAGCAGGACCCGTAATAGATCGCTAGCTCCAGTGTTGAAAACATTTACAACTGTTCCGAGATGTTTACCATTTTCCTGGAAATGGAGGTGTATGGTCAACAAATTGAATGACAAAAGCTGAATTTCTATTCAAAAAGAAAAACCAAAGCAAAAAACTAACTCAATAGGTGTCAACCTTCGTCAAAATTTAATTTACCCACCACAATCGTATACGGTAAGAAGTTCCGAGTATAAAATATAATAAAATTCCTTTGGTGCAAGTATAAGTCAATTAAGAGAGAGCATTCAAATAAGTATATCAAAAGCAGCACACAACAAAATTCCTAAGCAAATATTTTAGAATCTAAACCTTAAGAATAACTCTCATGCCAACAAGATCAGGTGTGTAAAATTCGTCTTCTTCCAATTCTGGCCTATCTTCTTCCGGCACAAGTAAAGTTGACCCAATAAGCTCTCTAGCCTGAAAAGTTCAAAGGCGCCGTCAGAACTACACAAGTCCATGTTACACATGCAATACCAACAATAAAATCTGTGTAATTGATTGGCTAAACAATACTACCATCATTGCTAACTTTCAGAAGAAGTGGAGCAAGCAGTGGAAACCAAAATTGTTTAGATGCTTCTGAGCCACCCTTGGAACGAGCTTTTTCATTTCAAGTTCAATGACTATGTTGCAAGTACTTAACCTTGTAATGTTGATATAACTTTTGACTCCTTAAATTTTTTGACTGAACACAGTAATATGTTCACAGACTCAGCATCAAAGTTGCTACGAACCTCCATGAGAATCCTTTGGCGCATTTAACTAATAAACTCTCTTCTGTTTTTTTAACATGTTTCATTTCAAAATATTGATCTATTCAAATGTAATTTCCTATATTTCGAAGACCATTGGCAGCTAATTTTTCATGGAACTGGCTACAAAATTATTTACCACACAACATAAAAACACTATGGTAATTAACTCATTGTAAACTAAAATCTCTGCACACATATTTCTGTAGTGCTGAGGCCAAGACTAAGCATGAATCTGACCTATATGGTTAGTATGAGGCTCAAACTCATGGTTTGTGTTTTGCCTTCGCTAAACATGTAAGAAAAAAATCAATCTCTAAAGTAAAGATCTCATACATGGTTCATAACAGTACCTAGATCTGTTAATTGTCATTTGAGTCTAGTAGCCAACTAGCCACAAAGAAATGGTGAAACGATCAAATTAAGATATGAACAATTTAAAAAAAAACGACATATTGCTCTCATTAGATTCACCTGTTCCACTGAATCAACTCCACTGAACTTAAGTAACCAACTCTTCTTTGCAGTGTGTTCCCTTCCCGCGAGCAGCTCAATTTCTTGTGTTCTTTCTTGGCCCATATGTTGTTGCTTGAACCATCTTTTTCCAGGCTAATATACAGTAAGAACATCAGTTTACAGAGACAAAACAAAGACTACAATTCGTCAAACTGCTTCAAAAATACGTCATATCGTTTAGAGTTTCAATTATGTTTTACCGTAGCAAACCGCAATTCTGGAAAATCCGTCTTGGATTTTACACAAACTTCCCCTTTAAGCCCATGTGTACTGGTTATGTACCCGATTTCAACATATCCAGGTTCGGCTACAATTGTTTCCACAGAATCTTCAAGAGCTGTAAATGGAGTGAACATTATCAAACAAGTCTATCACATAAACACAGAAAGGGAAGTTGAAACTCATCAGAAGACATTTCCACAAACACCAATTTCTATTGAAAACATTTTGATTAGTCCATCACAACATTAGCAATGAGAGAATGATAAAAAAAGCTTAAACCAGTTTAATAGCCGAAGGGGAACAAGCAAACAATTCCACCAACCTATAGCAGCAAAAGGGAGTCTAAATATCCAACCATTCCAATGCAAAGTTCGTGTAAATTCAGAATCAGTGACGTCTATATCAGAGTTGCCAGTTTTTACAATGTCTTGCTTTATTGAAACAGAATAAAGTAAACAAGAGACAGAGCACAAATATTGGAAGTATATTAAGCTCAGTGAACCACAACTCATTGTCCTTGGTTTCACCCATCACTGTAGCCGTTTCAGCAGACACAAACAGTTAGGCAACCACAAAAAGAAAACATAGGAAAATTTCAAATTACTGAAGAATGTTCACACTAACTGTCATGCGACAGAAATGAAATATTGAATTCAGCTCTTAAATTGAAGAACAAAGTAATCCAATCCACTCAGACAATAAGTAACAAAACTCAATTCATTACACACTAAATGTGAAAACGGCTACTTTATATCCAATTTTGACAAGTTTTGGTACAATCTTCTATTTTGGTATAAACTTATTTCAGAAAAATTCAACTCATTCAAGTACAAAAACATCACATAACCATCATTACATGCTATAAAGCAATCAAATTATTTACTATCAGCGCACTCATCTTCCACAATTTCTAAATTTCAACAAACCACTCCTAAAGCAACAAAAACACACATAACCACAAAACCTCATCACCCATGAAGCAATAATATCCCAAACTCACCACACATGAAGCTACAAAAAAAACCCAACTCCACTAAACCAAACCTGTTTTCACTCTAAACTAAAACATGTACCTAAATTACAACTCGTTCCCAATTCAATCCAGCAAATTCGACCACTCGACTGAGCTCCTGAACCCAAGTAAACAGATGAAAACAACACGAACCCGGTACGGAAAAGACTGAGATAAACCAAACCCAGAAGCCAAAACAGAAAATTTACCGGTGCTGCGGAGAGGAACGGAGGCTGGTCGGTAGCTTTGGAGAGAAGTGAAAGGTGATTGGGCATTGAAAGAAGCTGAGCTCGAAAAAGAGGGTCGTTTTCGAGACGGAGCTGCGAGTAATGGATTAGAGATAGGAATCGAAAAGCACGAATTCGGAGAGCAGAGAAGCGAAGCTCCTTGCATCGTTTAGCTTCAGTGCACGGCACAGACCAGACCAGCAGAGCCAGAGGGCAACGGAAATGGCTAAACTGAAACTTTTTTTATATTATTTTTTTCAGTTTGTCCGGTTCCGGGTTGAACCGTGGACTGGCCCGTACCACTCCGGTCTACATCCACCCGATCTGAGCTCATCCACGGGCAGGTGGCGGTTCCAAAAACCCCAACCCGGGCCTCTGGCGGGCGGTCCAACTACTGAGCCCGGCGGTGCAGGCCCCACCCGGAACACACCCCTATATTAATTGAATATTTTATTTTTGCCTTGCCCTTCATGACTGCTCAATTCTTTTTGGCCCTTTATCACTATTTCTTTATCTCATTTCTCTCTCCATTCTTCAGTGGCTGAAATAAGTTACAACTCGACGAGATAAAAATATAACTCGCCGAGATAACAATTGCATCAGTAAACTATCAGCTGTCATTTAAGAATGACAGTCTATTGTGGACACTAGGAAAATTAATTAGTTAAATGCTTAAATTGTCATTATGGGTACTAATATATGGAAGGGCAAAATGAGGTAAAGGAAGATTATATTAATTTTTCTTCATGATTTTTCAACGCTCATTGGAATCCAAAATGTTTATACTAGTGTCAATAAGTGTAGTTTTGGAATTTAATTTTGATTATTATAATTCACGCAATACACACTCCATAAAAAAATGTAATAGCTATTTATAAAATAGTTTGAGAGGTTTAGAATTTTACATGCAAAGCATTCACAATGGTGTATAAGAGTAGAAATAGGAAAATAGTAAAGTACATGTATGATTCTACCATATTTCTATTCTATTAGCAATTCATTTTCACATTGGGTAGAAATAAGCAGCAGTTGTCCAATCATTTAGTTGGCAGAACTGCTCGATTGACGAGACGGTTTTAGAAAAATAAAATTACAGCAAAAACTCATTTGTCCAGTCGATCAGATTGTTAACACAGTACTACTAACCGAATAACGTTTAACAAATTGTAAAATACCATCAAGTCGGTTAGACAAGCGAATCCAACCGACCAACCGGACGGCCGAGATCTCTACCCAAACCCGAAGATAACTACCGAGGCACAATGGAGCAACCACATCTCTACCCTTTTATCTCCTCGTTCTATTTTCATTGTCAAGCTCTTTGTCTTTGAGATTTGGTGTAATGTTCACTATATATTTGTTTCAAAATTCTCTCAATAAAAATATATTATTCCAACCATTCACACTAAAAAGTCCCGATTGGACCAAAAGAGCAAGAGCAAGTAGGAGAAAGGACAGACGCGAGGAGATCAAGTTCATTCTGAAAGACATATAAAACTACGAAGATCTTCATGTAACCTCCAGACCTCGTGGAAATGGATCAATAGGAAGAGCAATACAATTGCTCATAACTTAGCTAAGGTAGCAAGCTTAGCTCAAAATAGATTTTAGTCCTCTAATAACCACGCTTTTGTAAATTCGACAGGATCCGATTCCTCCTCTTTAAACTTTACTACTTAATGAATGACACACATATATATATATAATGACAAAGTCATACTTTCAATAATTGATACGTGTCCTCTCACTCTCTCAATTGATACCTCAATTGAATGTCAAGTGTCATTCAATTTTGACCCAATTTTGACCGATTTCATCTGCCGTGAATATGTAACTTTATCTTTTCACCCATCCACGAAACCCATTTGAAAAAACCCTAAACCTCACTCTCCTTAATTTAATTTCTACAAAACCCATGGGAGATTAATCTGTCCCCGGATCCGCCGGCCAAAATTACCTCAACTTTTATATTTTCCATTTATTTTTCATTTCCATCTCTCCCTCTCTCAGAAAAATCTTTATACCTCCTTTGCTCCTAATTTCTAAAGCAATTTTCAGGTAAGAGCTTTCTCTATTGATAGATGCACTTTGAGTACAACTATTTTCATCTGTTCTACTCGAAATTAGATGCTTAATAATGAACATTGATGTTATTTTTGAAGATTTGCTCGATTATAAGCGAAATCATGAAATAGTATTTCTTTGATTATTGGTTACTTTATTGTTTAGGTTTTGATTTAATCAACACCGTTAATTTACCTGTTGACCCCAA
>JAYMSY010000224.1:0-13803 GCA_036897685.1 Monsonia emarginata | reverse complement strand
CAGGCACGTAATCGTATCTCTCGTATTCGAAATGATAGGGGTGAGTGGACATCTAATCCGAGGGAAATTCGTGCAATTTGCATGAGTTGTTTTATTAATATTTTCACCACTATTGGGTCTAATGAGGTGGACTCTGTTCTTGATGCCACACCACGTGTGGTCACTCCACACATGAATGCTTTATTGTGTGCATCAGTTACTAGGGATGAAATTTATTTGGCTTTGAAACAGATGAAGCCATTGAAGGCCCCAGGTCCTGATGGATTTCCACCGGCCTTCTATCAAAACTATTGGTCTGTGGTTTCCAATGATGTTTGTGATACTGTTATGTCGGTCCTGAATGGGAATGTTGATCCGAGTCCGCTGAATCACACTTATATCACTCTGATTAACAAGGTTTGCAACCCTCAAACACCAAAGGACTTCAGGCCAATAGCACTATGCAATGTGGTCTTTAAAATCATCACCAAGATTATTGCTAACCGTTTAAAAAAAGGTGCTATCGGATCTAATTTCTGAGGAACAGGCTGCATTTATTCCTGGTAGACTGATCTCGAACAATTATTTGATTGTGGGGGAAGTCTTTCATCATTTAATTCCCCGCTATAAAGCGAGGTGTGGTTTCGTTGCTCTGAAACTTTATATGAGTAAAGCTTATGACCGCGTGGAATGGTCATTTTTGGAAGCTTTACTTGACAAAATGGGGATTTCAAAGCCTTGGGTGACTTTGGTCATGAGATGTATCCGTTCTGTCTCTTATTCGATTTTATTGAATGGGTGCCCGTCTACAAGTTTTTTCCCCTCAAGAAGGTTAAGACAGGAAGATCCGCTCTCACCATATCTCTTTATTATCTGTGCACAAGCTCTGTCTAATTTAATTTACAAAGCTAAGGAAGAAGGTCAGATTCATGGGGTTCGAGTTAGTCAAGGGACCCCTGTTATTTCTCACTTATTTTTTGCTGATGATAGCCTTATCTTTTTTAAAGCTACAATAGCTGAGACAGATTGCCTAGTAAAATTCTCCATAATTATGAAACTGCTTCTGGGCAAAAAATAAATTTTGACAAGTCAGAGGTCTGTTTCAACAAGCGAATTTCTTGTGATTTACGACATTATGTGTGCCAGAAATTGGGAGTTCGAATGGGTGAAGGTATATCCCATTATCTTGGAATACCTTTGCGCTAGTGGGAAAATCAAGAAAACAGGTTTTTCAATATATTGTGGATAGATTGAGAAAACGTATGTTCTCGTAGTCTCATTGATTTCTCTCTCAGTCTGGTAAAGAAGTGATGATCAAATCGGTTCTCCAATCTATTCCAACATATGTTATGTCTTGCTTTCGA
This sequence comes from Monsonia emarginata, assembly GCA_036897685.1. Classification (NCBI taxonomy): domain Eukaryota; kingdom Viridiplantae; phylum Streptophyta; class Magnoliopsida; order Geraniales; family Geraniaceae; genus Monsonia; species Monsonia emarginata. The sequence goes on along the minus strand of JAYMSY010000224.1, from coordinate 12,460 downwards.
CTTCTTGTTTCTATAATTTCAGCTATTGAGGCTCTGATAAAAAAAAAGTCTGGCGGTGTAATAATAAGGAGTCGAGAGGAGTATACTAAAGAGATTGGTCTAGGCTTTGTAGGCCCAAACATAAAGGATGGATGGGATTCAAGAATATCTCTTTATTCAACGAGGCCATGTTGGACAGACAGGCGTGGAGAATTCAGACATGTACTTCATCTTTGGTCGCCCGTGTTTTCTCCGGACGATACTTTTCAAAATCAAACTTTGTTGACAGTAGTTTGGGATCTGCTCCCAAGTTTCGTTTGGCAATCTCTGTTTTCAGTTCCGACGGCTGTTAAGCAAGGCCTTCAATTGGGGATGACAAATCTATTCTCATATTTTCATATCCTTGGTTGAGGCGCTCAGAGTCAGGTCTGGTTGTTTCGCGTCCCTCACATATCCCTGTGGATGCAACTGTGAATAAGTTATTTACTCCATATGGAGATTGGAATGTTTTAAAATTTTCAACTGCCTTTTCCCGACAGGAGGCTATGGACATTATCAGCATCCCACTTTGCCAGTTTCGGCGTCCAGGTTCTATTTATTGGTGTTTTGATCGGAGTGGTGAATTTTCGATACGTTCTTGTTACCATATGATTACTTCCCAATTAGGTCATACTTCTTCTACATTTCCTATGTGTGGAAATCAGATTTGGTTGGTGAGACGTGGTTGGAGTTCTTCTGTGCTCCCAAAAATGAAAGTATTATTTTGGAAGTTTTGTTTTCGTGCTCTCCCAATTAGGGAAGCCTTAGTTCAAAGATTGAAGTATGGTGATTTTGTATGTGCTTTTTGTGCACAGAATTCTGAATCACTACACCATTTGTCCTTTCAATGCAGTTTTCACAATGGCGGTTTGGTTGGCTTCCGTTTCCACCTTTCGCCCTCCTATTTCTTGGTCCTCTGAAGAATCTCTCTTTGATGGTTTGAAGACATTTTCTGAAGCTCTAGATAAAGAGCAATTTAACATGCTTATTGTATTGTTGTGGTGTCTCTAGTTCCACAGAAATCATGTAATATTTCAAAATATTTCTGCCTCTCCAGGTGATGTGATTCTTCTTTTCCAGCGGATGTGGGTGGATATGACGAGTGTACACTCAAATGTTGACATTCATATTCACTTATGTCCTGTTCGTTGGTTACCTCCACCTCAGTTCCATTTTAAAATTAATATTGATGCTGGTATGATTGCTGATATTGGTGTCTGTTTTGGTGTTGTCATTAGAGATTGTTTAGGTACTGTGGTCCTAGCGGGTTCTGGTTGGCGTTCAAGGTGTTTCTTGGTTGATGAGGGTGAAGCTATGACTTGTCTATGGAGCTTGAAATTGGCTCTAATATATGGTTTTTCTTCTGTGGCTTTGAAATTCGACTTTTTGGTTTTGAATTCTGAGTTTAATACTTACTCAAAAGCACCATCTTATTTGGGTGATTTGGCCAAGGAAATCGATATGTACAGCTGGCACTTTTCTAGTTTCTCTTTTTCTTTTATTCGCAGAAATTATAATTCCGTAGCTCATTTATTAGCTAATTAATGTAAGCGTGATCGATCTACTTTTATTTGGCGATCATCCTTCCCAAATGTTATTGTATCTTCTGCTCTCCTTGATATTTCTGCTTAATAAATGAGTGCCTTTGTTTCAAAAGAAAAAAAGTAAGAAGTCACTTTGGTAATTATAGAACCAAGAGAGAGGTAATCATCCTTCATGCCAAAACAAGCGACTTTAGTGAAAACAACGAATACATTTTGATTTAGCGAAAAAAATTTAATAAATTTGGGCCTTTAACCCCTAGATTTGATGGCCAGATTTATATGCTAATTTTTTAGTTAATTTCTAACAATATACGTATAAATTAAAATTTAGGTAAAGATCTATGTCAAAGACAACAATAACGATCAGTGACATCAAATAACAGTTGAAACATCAAGTAACCAAGATAATGATAAATTTGGTTAAAACACCTTATTAGACATTACACGGTTAAAATTTAAGTTCAAACTTTAAAGTTTATAATTTTCTTTTAATCAGATAAACCGTTAAAATTATCCAGGAACTTTCAAATCACTCTTTTAAACAGGAATTATCGTTATCAAATCTCATCGAATTCGAACCCTTTTCCCATACAAGGAGAAATCCCGAAATTCTCTACCATGCATTGTTGGGAAAGCTTCCCTCTAAATCATATCCTACAACCATCAATAATTTGGCAAACACAACTCATTGATTAGAAACAAGTCATCAGAGCCAATTTTTTTCCCCAAAAAATGCAAGCAAATCTTATATGCAATATCCTGAAATATAGGAGCCGATATATACATATTTGGAGATTCATCTCCACCTTCAAACCATCCCTACCACCTTCAAACTACCTCCCACCATCCATCCTTTTCTTCTCAGCACTTTCATGGCAAACAAACACAAGCAAGAGGTAAGCCTGACCAAATAATTTTTCTGTTTTCTCAATCAACAACAATGTCAAGCAGCATGAATGCAATGACTACGACGATTTTGCATGTGTTAAAGTAAGCAATTCGTCGGGGAAGGAAGGAATGAACTAGAGTTTTCTGCAGAAAAAGTCATGCGAATTAAGGAAGCTAAATGTTTAGCATAATAGTAAGGGGATATATATCATATATCATACATATGAGCTATTATACTCGATAATTCTGACTAGGCGATCCCCAAGTTATGCTATGACAGTATTCAAATTGTTCCTCTAATAAAAAGAATGAGAATATAGGACAACGTGCGTTGACAGAGGGAATATAGTTACCAGTGCAAGGGTCAAGGTGACGGAAAGTTTAGTTCTCCAAACATTTGACCCTGAGTGTATATGACAGATTCTGACATTAAATTTGACAAAATCATGCAGCTTCTATATTTATCTAGACACTCCCGTCTTTCTGAATTTGTAATGAGTATACTGATTATTACTGACTAATATATCTCACGTCTACAGAACACGGGTTGGACGGCTGTCCCTCAGTTTGGAGGATGGGATCAAAATGACCCAGGAGATAATGATTACTCTGTGGTGTTTCAAAAGGCACGTGATAACAGGAAGCAGCATAAGCAAAACATAATCCAGGGAGCGCCCCCTAGGCCTCAAGGTGGCTTTAATGGTGGTCAACCCCATAAGCCTCCTCAGCATCATCAACACTACCGCCACGATGCTCCACAAGATGATTCTGTGGCGGTAAGACTTGATCAATTTACCCCTTGGTTATGGTCATTTTCTTAATCGTAAGATGACAAAATCTAATTGCTACCATATAAACAATAATAAGAAACAACTTGTCTTGGCCTATAATATATTCATTGCCTTCACAACAATGATATTTAACACAGTTGTAGAGTGCGTAAATGAATAACTATATAACAATGATAATGTTTCTAATCTTTCAATGCTTATTGCTATGCAGAAGAAAAGGAAGATTCTGACCTACATTAATTGCTGTATTAGACCCTGAACCACAAAGCGCTTGCCCGGAGCCCCGGACATGTCCACCTGTAATCCTGGGGTTGAATTTATGTATTGAGCATGTTTGCTGTCGGATACTTGACAGAGTGCTCTGCAATCCCTTTTTCCTGGAAAGAAGAATGGGTTGGTGATCCCTGAACATGTTCCGTGCTATAAATATACTAGTTATATTGATATTTGTGTTGAATCACACACATAATGTCTCACACCAGTTTACCAGGATAAAAAATGTACTGAATCAGATTATTACCCTTTTTTATAAAATAACTAGTTTGCAGTTATGTAATGAGCTCTGTTACTCTACAGAATTACAATAACCATTTCCCAAAAGGATTTTGGGATCAGTTACATGAACACTTCGCCAAAACGTCATGGATCCAATCTAATTCTTTTTTTTCGTCAATACATTTCCCCCTCCCCTACTCCATATATCACTTCCTCTTGGGGTCACTTATCTCTCTACGCTGCACATGTTCAAACCACTCAAATAGATTCCCCACCTTATCTTCAGCCGAAGGTACCCCAATCTTTGCTTGAATAGTCCCATTCTTAATATCATGCTGCCTAGTATTAGCACCAATCAATGTAAGTATTCTCATCTCTCCTGCCTCCATCAGATGGTATAAGAGCCTCTTCAGAGCCCAGCACTCAGTAATAAACACCATAGCTAACCCTATAGCTAATAATAAGACTTCGTTTCAATGCTCTCATCATAAGGAGTTCCTAAGCTCTCTCCACGTCTACCTACTATCCTGCTCCAATCCCACTTTCGACATCTCGACTGTCTCATCTTTTTGGGCTATAAATCAAAGTTGCCTAAAGTGATCACTTTTAGTTAAGTCCCTTATCATCATCTAAACTCAAGTCAAGAGTTTGTAATTGGAGCATTGCAGTCCTTTTTTTCTTTCTTGATTTTAGAAATAAGAACAGGTGCCAGTACTAGTAATACCTGCAGTTCAAGTGGTAGATTTAAGTTGTCGCTGCACTGGAGCTCGAAGGGATGATAGGTATCTAGCATCTGCCTTGTCAATTCCATCAAAAAGATAACTGAAAGCTGGCATTTCTACATACTTGCCAGAACCAGGAACAACCTTTAATTCGTCATTTTCCCAAACAACTCTTCCTCCCGCGATTGTTACTTCAACCTTTCCCTGAGGAACACAACAGAAACCTTCAAATATTACAATGTGCAAATCCAATTATCCATCCTAGCTGGTAATATCACTACAGAAGTGCACATGAAGGCAAATATTAATGTGTTACTGCGATTGAAGGGTGATTCTGGAGAACTGGTTAAGAATATAAGGGGATATTTTGGCACATACTAAAATTAAGTGAACTAAGAAAAAAAATAAATGAAGTGCTGAAAATAGGTGAAATGAACAGTAGACAAGACTAAAGCTCAAATTCAAGCCTATCGGGTTTGGCATTTAATATGGAAGTAAAAATGAGCTATATTAATGATATTGACTAATGAGAAAGTCAACTAAATAGATCCTTAGTACAAAACTATTAGAAGTTCATGGTGAGTGGTGACATGACTGAGCTCATGTTTGTGCATTATATATGCAGTATTGCTTAATTGCTACTATATGTCATACAGTATGTGAACATTAAGCATGTAATGAATGCAGTTCTTCACTCTGAAACAGGTAACAAACGTCTTACTTCACTAGTTAGTTATTTGGTACAGTCAAACCATAAATAAACCTAAGATTTCTAATCATAGGTCAGCAAAGTACCATCAAGAATGCATAGTTTTTAAGCATGACGTGCAATAATTATTGTTTGTAGGCAAACATCATCCAATCACAACTGCTACCAATGTGATCAAATCATAAGCTCATGCACTTCCTAATCAATGCAGGAATGGTAGGATGGATGCGCATAAGAAGTTCAGTCATATTCATACAAGTAAAATCAGCAGCCTACAAACACACAACACAAATATAATTGTAAAATTTTCTAAACAAGCTAAATACCTTTCCACTTCTTCCCTCGTAGACATTTGTATCTGATCTAGAATGATGGGAGCTTGTTGTTATTTCGAAGCTGGAGTTCGGATTGAATATAATTATATCTGCATCAGATCCAGGAAGAATAGCTCCTTTCCTCGGATAGATGTTGAAGATCCTAGCACTGAGAAAATGTAGGTAGGTATTAAAACCACTTGTCTACTTTGAATCTGAGTAAGGATTATATCATAAAGATGTAATCCCTATTATATCATCTGGGAACTCATGCATAACAGATATATTATCCTTACAAGCTATTTTTGAAAGAGAAAAACACATATTGAAAACAATACCATTCAGTGCTTGTTATTTGGACATAATCCATTACTGAAATTTGGCCAGATTCCTGTAAGAGGTATATAGACTCTGAGAAGAGTTCAAACTATCATTGTACAATAGGATTGAGCTAGAAATTGAGGTTCTTACCACCATTGTGTCCCAAACAAGATGCATCCTCTCCTCAATACCTAAAGTATTTCAGGGTTGACATGCATACAGGAATTAGAAAACATGATATACTAAATGAATACTATTTCACAACTAAAAGTATGATTTGACTTAAGCGACATTAGGACCATATTTCTATTTACCATTGACACCATTTGGTATATTGCGGAAATCGTCAATTCCGAGAGCTTTTTGTGTTGAATTAAATGTACAATGATCCGTCCCTACAAGCTGTAGATGGTAGGAATCCACAAGAGACAAATCATATATCAAACAGAATCCACAAGAGACAAATCATATATCAAACAGAAACGTACACTATAGAATATAGATCATAATGCCAATTAAAGATTTATTAAGTTGAGTATGCTTGAAGTTATAATTATGGACCAAAATTCCAGGGACTACATTTCAAAGTGACAAATGCACATTGGAACTCATGAATGATGTCACAATTTAGTAGGTCACAAAGTTCTTTTTACTTTTTTAGATACTTCTCTAGGGTGTTAACTCAATGTGGGACCTGAAGCATAGGATTACGACCCAAATGCTATCCTTCTACATGTTTTTCTTAATAAAGAGAAAGAAACCTGCAGAACTCCAGATGCAAGGGCTGCTTGAAGGGACTTGCCATGTCCTGATGCCCTAATAGGAGGGCTCATAACATACCTGAAACACCAAATACCAATTATCATAAATTTAAAAGGTATCACTGTCAAAATTAACAAACAAATATATACAAAGTAGAAGGAGACACTTACTTTGCTGCAGTGATAAAGTCAGGATCCCAAAGCACAGAGTCATCAAGAACTAAACCGGAAGCTACTGGCTCTCCAATAACTCTCTGCCCTGCAATTTGAAAGTAAATATGTAAGTGCTCCTCCTTAAAGCTACTATCACAATAAACTTTGCAACGGGCCTTTGAAATGTACAAAAGACACCAACTGATCTGAATTGAATTGGAAAATGAGATGATTAATTTAAAAAACTACCCCACCATCAAGAACTGATTATGCTTTCACAGGATCTTAGGCCACGGTCCAACAAATAAACGGAGGAGATTGGGGCAGAGAGAATTTAGGAACGGTCCAGGCTTTAGGATGTGGTTGTGTCACTTTACTACATAAACTCGTGACAATTCAATTGAATAACAGATATCTGCCTGCCTTTCACCCTTCTTTCTCTTCTGACCTATATCCTGTCCTTTTCCAAGACAAATATTGAAATATTTTTTGGTTGAGTTTTGTGCGGCATCATTCCAACTCTATACTCATTGTACAGCTTTCAGAGGTGTATGGATTAATGATATTCATCACTATATTCCAAATTAAGTACCTACTTTCCTAAATTGGATATTCCAAATAAGTGCCCATTTTCCTTTCAAGGAAGTGAATTATGCACAAATTACCAATAATGTTCTTTTTATGATTTACCACTTGAGTGTGTTAGCAAGTAGGAACACAAAGGGGACATGGTGGGGAAGTGGAGCACTAACTCCATGAACCTTAATTTTAACCAAAAATCGATTACAGGACACTTATTTTGGAATGGAGGTAATACTAATTTAAGTGCATCCAAACACACAAGTCTGCTTCCATCAACCCAATGAATTAGGTGCTGTAGGTTCTGTAATACAGCAGTAACAGTTCTGTCATAAAGAAATTTCCAAAAATCAGTTGAAAGTATAGAGTTCAAAACCTGATTTTCGAGCTTTAGCTATTTCTTCCATGGCATCGATGCTCATTACGTGAACTACATAGAGAGGTGTATTCACAAAACTTGCCAAACGAATTGCTCGAGCAGTCGCCTCTCCTTCCAGCTGTATGCCCATTTGAACTAAAGTATGAGTTACACCAAGATATAAACTGAAACTATGAATTTTACAAAAGCATAAGCAGAATTAACACTCCAAAAGTACACTGTGAATCACGACTCATATTAGCAAAATATGTTTTCTTGACAGAAGTAAATATTCACCATTGAAAGATATTTATAGTATCAATGGTGATATTTGGCCAATAGCAAATTTCAAACTATTATAAATTCTTTAAGAAGCATATCAGACAATATATTGAAGGAGAAAAACATGGTATGAAAGACACTTGAAGGAAAAGAACATAAACAACAGAGAACTTATACTAGGAAGGTATTCCATGATGCTAAATCCCATGTGCATCGCGTAGAGATGCTTTATCGGCCAGTTATCACTAGAAATGCTCTAATCAAAGAAAGAAAGAAAGTAAATCCCCCAATTAGTAAAGTGAGGCTAGACAGGTATCTTCAATTAAGAGCACACTAGTGGTTTGCTTTGGACAAAGACTCATTCGTTTAAAATTGTCAAAACTTGCAATTTTGCAAAGCTTTAAAAACTAGTAGCAATGCAAAAATAGAGATGTTAAAATGGGGAATTTCATTAAGACGAAAGGCATAGACTTCAAATGTTACCACAGGGGGTCTTGAAAGCGCATGTCCCTCTGGCCCTCTTATACCTAGTTCTATCATTCTTTTTTGTCCTTCTGCTACAGCATCTCCATTCTCAGCATGGACCATAGCCAGGGCACCAAGAGACTTGCACTTTTTAAACCCTTCTAACAAAAGTTCATCGTTGATCATAAGAGACCCCTTGTATGCCAGAAAAAACTTGAAGGAGTTGATACCTTCAAGTAGCAAGAAAATAATGAGAAAAAATAAAAAGAGTTCGTATTCATGGTCTCCACATGCAAGACCAAATCGCAATCATAACCTTGAAATGCTAACCTTTCTCCTTGACCATGATTTCCATCTCTCTTGAAACAACTTCATCCCATTTTGTAATTGCCATATGGAAACCATAATCCATGCAGGACTTTTGTGATTTTTTTTCATAGACTTCTAAACCCGCCATCAAACTTCCATCAACTGGTATAACAAAATCAATGTGCATTGTTGTCCCACCTGCTAATGCTGCAGCCTGACCACTGAAGTAGTCATCAATAGTGACCGTACCCATAAAGTCCATGTCCAGGTGTGTATGAGGATCAATTCCTCCTGTTAATGTCACCCAGAAAATTGTATTGGAGAAAAACATAAATACTGGTTAAGACAATGGAATTAGTAGCAGTTAAGAACCTAAACTCACCACCCCAGAAGAGTAACAGGCTATTATCCTTAGATATAAAATACATATTCATACAAGTACAATGCAATGTGTGCAAGCGGAAGGATGAATGAAGACTTGAGACTGATGGACCAACATGATTTACGATAACATCTTAAGATAAGCTGGTAGTGGATGCAACCTCCCAAAATGGCATCACATACCAAATCCAGAATACCTTGATACTACCAATACTAGATAGAAGTAGAACATAACAGACAAGAACAAAGGATCTAAATCATGTCATAATATCTTTGTCTAGTTCTATACTGGAGAAGGAATAATCTCTCACTACAGTTTATAGACTGGAGGAATAATTCATCAAGAAACCTGAATTGCATGCATGTCAACAACCATAAATCAGAACCACAATCGTAAGAACACTCGGCAGCAAAGACTTAACTTTCTTAAATAACCAATTCACACAAGCTATAGGGATCAACTGACCCCATTAGTTGGCTTAACATTTCATATCCAAGGGAAATAAAACAAAAGGATGGTCCTTGCTAGAATTCCAACTCTGACATGTATGAACATGAGGTAAAAGCATGTCATGTGACCCATCAAGACTTCATTTTTTTTCTTTGAGGAAGATTAGAATCAGTGATCTCATGCCCATTCCATGAGATCTCTACCGCTTGTCCCACAACTGCCGATAAGTGTTTCTTTACCATTCTATAGCTTGCTTAGAGTGCAAGCTATGACATGTCTTCTAAGCCACTCTCCTACATGCAAGCACTTTCTTTATGTGTGGAGAAGTGCAGAGCATTTTGGATCCATCTCCCTTCCGACGTCTATAATTCCTTCCATGAAACTTATAGAATTTTCAGGAACGTGACATCCTCCACCCTACGCCTCGCACCCACCTAATGCTTTGGATAGTATTGCCTAAGCATTTGCCATATACATGCCATTCACGCATCCAAACGCACAACCCCTAATGCCGTGTATATGGCTTTCAAGGCGTCGGCCCCCATACATGGTCTTGCGACTTTGCAGAGACCCGTGTTTTTGATAAACAATCCTCGGGCCATAGGGAAGGCACCCATTCTCCTGAAGTTACAGGGCTACTCATGCATGCGTACTTTGCATCATGGCTTCCCGAGTGGTGATAACAAGCTCAATATCAGCCTCGAGACTATGAGAGGCCTTCTTATGTTGTGGAATTACTGTCAATCACATAGTTGTCACTGCAAGAAGGAAGAATACAATCAGAAGAATATCAAAGCTGCCACTGCCTTGAATACAAAAATATGAATTACAAACTTACCTGAGAGAAGATCTTGTCGCTAAATCTTTTTCTTACAAGCTTGCAATCGCATGGAACAATCTCTACCACCAACCTTACACCTATTCTTTCTCTTAAGGTTTTTCTACCAAGTAACTCAAAAAGCTCAGAGTAAAAGTCTCCTTAATGCATCGTAAAAACGCAACTTCAATACGTAACTTAAGGTAGTCGGTAGACAAGGAAAGTCTGGACGCCAAATTCACTTCAAACGAGAGCTAGTCAATTGACTAAAACGCTTTCCCTTCAATTGAGACTTGTCAAATGTCTAGCAGGTAAAATGGATGGCTAGTTGATCAATGTTTCTCTGCCTCTGGAAATATGCTCTAATCATCCTTAGTCGAGGGACGGGGCTCCAAATAAAATCTAGTTGGCTGACGAGAACTTTCTATCTCGCATACTTCACTATGGCTTGCCCAAATGCGTCCTTTTTTTGCCTCCTCTTCCTCTTTTTGCTCCAAAACTTGACCTTAGAGCATGAACCGGGTCTTGGTCAAATCATGAAAGTTGTAGATGACTTCTTGACGATTCCAACCAGACTTGAATCGCCTGATTCGGAGCTCCAGAGCTCAAGTTACACTCAATAGATCGTGGATGGTTTTTCACTTCCGTTTCGGAGATTTTCATCATCTTCTTTGTCATACGGCGTTAGTGAGGGGCGGATTTTGATATCGTGGGGGGTCTTCCTCTAGAATTTAGGACTCAGTGGAATCGAAGGTGAGGGTTTTGGGATTTTTGAGATGGATTTAGAGGATTTTTGGGTTTTTAGATTTGAGAAGATTTTGTGGGAAAATCTTTGTATCAACAGCAGCCCCCTACTCCGAGGGAACATGGTTTACCTTGTTCGCTCGTGAGTACCCTTTTTTCGAATTTTCCCCTTCCTCTAAGACCCTCTTGAATTGTCTTGGGTCTTTTTTTATTTTCTTGAGTTTCTTTGAATCTTTCTAAACTTCCTTGAATTCTCTTGAGTCTTCTCGTGTCTTCTTTCTCCTTTTCTTGAATTAAGTTTTTTCTCAAACCTTCCTGAATCTTCCTGAACCTTCATGTATCTCTCTTGAGTTCTATCGAAGCTTCATCAATGCCTAGGTGAGTGTTCGTTCCTCCGCCTTCTTTCTTTGATGTGCTAACTTCCGTTCCTCGTTGTTATCAATGTGCAGAGGTTGACCCCGCATTGGAGTTGCCTTCGATGTTCTTCTTTTGTTTTTCCTTCTGTTCATATTTTCCTTCTTGTCTTGTTGCTCATTGTTTTCTTCTTCTCCTCTTTCCCCTTCCTCCTTGTTTTGTTTCTTCTCTGTATGGACTTGTGTAGGAGCGGACGTGCGCATGTAGGGTGCGCGGGAGGGAGTCTTGTGCGTGCCAATGGGCGTAGGGGGCGTGAGAAATATATTTTTTTGTGTCATTCCCTCATTCACGTTGTCTGCTTATTTTCCCTCTTGCTCCGTCAGTTCTTCTTTCCTCGATGTCTTCAGTGTTGTCATTCTTCAGTGTTGCCAGTCTTCGTGGTCTTCATTTCTTTGTGTCTTTGGTGTGATTCCCCCCGTCTCTGCTCGTGCTGTCAGGGGTGTTGCGAGTTATAGATGTGTCTTGGTCCCGTTGCTATTAGCATTGACGGCTTCTCTTCTTTTGCTCTTTCCCGCTCCTCCTTGTTTTGTTTCTTCTTTATATGGACTTGCATAGGAGTCGGCGTGCGTATGTAGGATGTGTGAGAGGGGCATGGGAGCAAAGGATGTTTGCAGAGACGAAGGCGTGAGCGAGAGGGATCTCCGCGGAGATGGAGGCGTGGGCGCGAGGGACCTTCGTAGAGAAAGAGGTGTGAGCGCGAGGACAGAAATTACGCGGTCATGTGTGGGTGGAAGGAATTTACTTGGTGGAGTACTTGGTGCCGTGGGGGAAGGGAATTTACTGGGTGGAGTACTTGGTAGGGGGAAGGGAATTTACTGGGTAGAGGTGCTGCGAGTTGTGGTGCGTGTTGCCTTGCATGCTCGTCAAGTGAATGTGGAGCACGAGGATTTGCTAGTGAAGCCCATAAACCTGAGGGTTTCGAATCTTACCCACAAATCGCATGT
>JAYMSY010000223.1:0-13806 GCA_036897685.1 Monsonia emarginata | reverse complement strand
TGAAATGTTCTCAATTTCTCATAGAGAACCACCTGTAAGCTCTAAATCTCATCGGTCAGAATCATTTTATCACATTCTTCTTGGAACTGAATGTTTCTTTGCATGACAACAATACATTGAATTTTCATTTTCTATCCAAATATGTTAACCAAATCGAAACCGTATCGCAATTCGGAAACAGAATTCCATAAAAGCTCAGGGTGAGAATCATCCTCTACCACTAATATGAACTTTGACATCTTTGATCAGTTCATTGTCATAAATTGTGTGTATGTGTCTCCGATTATGAGCTGCTTTGAAAAGTGTTACAAATGATCTCTTTATCGTAGGCCACTATAGCTTGAAACCTTGTTCACTGCCTCCTCTTCCATTTCCACTAGTTGACTACAGAAAGCTTCAACATCCCGTGCTTCCTCCTTGAATGTGAATCTGAATTCCTTCCACTGGTACTGACCAAGGCCATCCTTCGGAACCTTGGCCAGAAGGTCAAACCCTTTGCAATCGATAGAGATTATATGCGCGTCCTTCATACCATAAAACGTCAAGTTAGAAAGATAATGACACCTTATCAGTTACATAGTAAGTAAAAGAAAAAACGAAGATACAGCACTGATAGGAAACTTACAGTGTGTATATTTTTTCCATTTCAAAATCTGCTATACCTACCTAAGTAGTTGCAATGACTTCCTTAGCTAGTTTTCCATATAAGTATCCCCAAAAAAGTTTGTCCTAACCATTCAATTTAAGCATGGCTACGGTGAATGGCACAATTGATAATTATATCTTCATGTACGCTCAACTAATATGAATATATTGGAAGTAGCAATGTAACATACATAATTAACATTATGCATATAGTGAAGAAAGTAAAAATCTCCGAGTAATAATTTCCAAATATCAACGGATAAGCTTTAAGAAAATCCTTATACCAGTTCTCCACGCACCTAACCTCCCAAAACCAGTAGGTTCATGTGAAAAAATCGATATGATTAAATAGTGTTGTATCTTACGTTGAGCCCTCTTTATGTATAAGATAATGAAATATGCAAATTAAGTGATCATTCTTGTCTGGTAAATTAGATGTAAAAATGCAACATTGCATTTTACAGTAACCTATTGTGTATACAAATGCATTTATTGCTAATATTTTTATTTGCCTCAATATACTAGAAGAATTATGGATGGGAATCTTACTTTTGCAGCTGCATTTAAGTACACGAAACAAAATAGCATCAGGGCCCGGCGCCTCACTTCACTTCGATTAATTCCTTCAATTAACTCGGCAGAAAAAGGTGCTACACATGAAAAGAGTTGCAATGTACATTGATCAGAATGGATACGAGCAGATGATGCCATAGATTGTAATTTTACCAAAATATAACCAAAAGAGATCACCCTTCCACAATTGATTACGCATGCATCATGCAGATGGTAGAAATGAATTACCTAATGGGTCTGCCTTACACTTTCCAATGTCATCCAAATCGACCTCATGAGAGCCTCCACTGCCATCAATATATTTGCATAATCTAGAAAATGCATATCAAACTTTAGCTTCTTTAAGCATCTTTTTTCAGTTTGCACAAAGACAATCATACAAATTTGTCAAATTCACCTTAACAGGATACTTCTAAGCTTAATTGTCAAATCACCCTCATGATATTAAATTTACTTGATGAAGAACCAAAAACAGTGGATGGTCCCTGGGGATTATTTGTACAAGCAGTGGCATTAAGCAAACATAGAAAAATACAGCCACAAATGGTATTCATTCTCAACACTCTCTTTCATTTTCTGGTCAGGTAGGAGGATTGATAAACAAACATTAAAGCAGTTGTTTAAATAGTTGGCTGGCTGGAACACTTTCAAGACTTGAGATCAAATTAACTCTCATTTATAGTTGTGAATAATATCCTTCTGGTCAACAGCTTCACCAGATGGCAGGGTTCAACCAATGGGAGTAGGTTGTCTGGATTTAATGATGACTATAGTTATTCCATCCCACGTTCCTAGCCAAGGCTCACACAATGGGAAGCAGGGGTTACACATTTGGGGAGGAAAGATAATAAAACTCGTGAAAGTTTTCAGTTGAAAGTTCCTACCTGACGTCAAACTTATAAACCACATATTCACCTCCATTTAGTAGTCCCTGAAGGTCGTGGCATCGAGATGTAGAACTATGATTAGAAGAAGTTAGCACACCTTTAACTGCATAGCTGGACATACTTATCGCTTTCTGTTCAGACAGTACTATTCCTCGGAGGTATTCTGTAGCCAAGGGTACCTACAATAGAAAAAGAAATCAGTGATTATACTCCACAACAAAAATACTATAGCAAGTTGAGCCAAAACCATGCTGACATTGCCCTTCTGTTCTGTATCATTTGATGGTTAGCTCCCCCTTGTGTGAAAGTGTTGTGAGAGATGGGGAGATCATTGGCACTCTCTCCACCACCCCTAGTACCCCATATTTCTTGTCTTCCACCAAAAAGGTTCATCAGTCACGTGTTGGTCTTTGATTGTACATTGTTCTTTATCATTATTATTTAATATTAACTAAGGAGACCTAAACAATTCCATGGTCATTTAGAAGATTTCCTGACTCCATTCTTAAATTGATTAACAATCTGAGCAGAAAGATACTTCCATGTTATTCTCAAATTGTGTAATACTAATACCAACTGAAGCCAACAACTACATTTGGCCAGAAGTTTCTGAACAGAAGAGGACTCAAAAAGCGATACCATTCATTAAGCCATCTTAAGTATATTGATTGGCACATTCAGCAGACTGGTAGGCTATCATGTCATGATAGCACTGAGTGACCAACAAAAATGAAGAACATGACTCCAGTAAGCACGAAGTAAAAAAATTTCATTGTAGTAAAATGATTTGGCATTAAATTCAACCATATTGTCAGATGAATCCAATTACTATTATGTCCTGACTTGTGAATTTGAATAAGCACATATGACTTTTCATAGCTACTAAGGAGCATTTTAATAGCATTCACCTTTTTATCTTCAAGAGGCAGTGCTTCACCAGTAAGAGCAACCCTAGCTGGTAACTGCAGCATAGACATAATCAACTGGATCAGGTGCCTAGTCCTATGAATAATGGAACTACATGCAACATGTTAATTCCAAACATATACAGCACCCTAGTACCAATAAAAAAGGTCATTGGAAAATGGCCAAGGTATGGGTAATTATGTAGGTAAAGCAACAATCTTAATAAGTAATAACCAAACAAAGGAAATGAAACACAAGCCCAAGCATGCACTAACCTTTTTTAGTGATTTAAATAAGCTTGGCAGTGAGCCTGGGCAAGGACAGCTCACAGCAAATGAACCACGCTCATCCATCATGGTATTCTGCAAGAATGTGGGGATAGGGAAGGGGTGTGAAATGTATAGACGTGATTTATGGGCAATCAGACAACTTAAGGAAGTCTTAAAAAATGCAACTACTGCCTATGTAGCCCCTCTTAATGTAAATAGAAACTTTGACAGTTCCACCGAAGTAATTACATGCCAACTTATACAGTTAATCTTCAAGGAACCAAGGTGGTAGATTTGACAGATAACGAAAATTAGATGGTTTCAACAGGAAAATAATGACAGTATCATATAGGAAAGGTGATATCTGAATACATAACTACTGAATAACAGGATTGTGACAGCAAATCAAACAACTTGTTCGATCATAATAGGTTTTCCCCCCAGTTTTTCTTGCTCATTTGATTAGTTCTTGAAATCGTTTCACATAAGCACACAAGGAAAGCCCAATGAACTCAAATAACACACACCGAAATAAGTACCACGATAACATAAGAGCAAGTGCATGGTCATGCGAACTTAAATTCCACCTATTGCCACCACATCCATCTTTATCAGTATTTCTAACTAGCAACATTTGTATAAAATTAGCAACTCAAGTCTCAAGCCATCGGTTTGATGGCTCCGACAAAAAAAGAGCATAAACCAAATGGACCCAAATGTTGAGAAAACAGGAAACCTATGATATACATTATAGTTCTCTTCCAAGACAAAACTTGACAAAGGTCACCTGCTATACCGACACAATGCAGGTCATGCCATACAACTAAATGAAACCGTGTTGCCATCTTTGAACTAGAACCTCATTTAACAAGAGAGTTACCCAAATATACCATTAGGATGAGTCTGTTTGCTTCCTAAAGATTTAACCAAAAACCTATTTTATTTTATGATGGCTAAGATCATTCAAACTTAATCCTTCATGATTTATTCTCTGTCAAGGTTAGGACACTGCCCAAGTAATCATGGGAATTGTTGGGACAATAAAGCGAAACAGGACCCGGCACAAAGGCAAAACATACCACATTATGCATTTCCTCTTCTGGCACCCATATATACGGCTTCCCTTTCCTCAGTACATATTTAACCTTTGAAGTATAGATTTCCTGGCTGATAACATCATGAAATAGAAAAACAAATTAGCACCAACCCCACTGAAATACACAGCATCATTGCTTCTTTCATTGACTTTCATGCCAAACTCAATACACATAACACTCCCTTTGGCTGCTGAGAAAATTGAAATCAAACAACAGTTTTGAACTATACTTGGCAAGTCAAATACACAAAACTTCAGTTCAGTGAATTGGGTTTCTTGCATGGAACAAAAAAAAGCACCTTCCTTTGGCTTCAGCGTTGATAGTGTTCAGGTACCCTTGCCAATTCGACGCCAATATGGTCTGCGATGCTTCAAAATTTTCGAAGTATCAATCATATAGCAACACTAAGGCACAAAATTTACGACAATCATACATACATGAAACTGGAATTCACAGAGGAAAAGAGAAAGAGACCTTGCATTTCTCAGCTAATGTCAAACCCGTTCTCTTCATTGAAACCTATGATTTTGAACAATCGCACACAAGGTGCTCGACGAAATTGCTTTTCCGATTCGGACTGATAATGGAGAGAAAAGGGTTTATCGAGCGACTCGGGGTTTAGGGTGCGAGTGCTGACTCATTGAAATGGACACTAAACTCACTGGCTGCTGCTCTTCATGCCCTCACCGACCAATCAAAATAAAGATAATAAATAAATAAGACGGTTATTAAGCAGACGAGACGTGGTCAAACTCAGAAGACCTGTGGAGAGAGACTGAGACAGATAGATCGGCGCCTAATTCCGCCATGGACGACGAGCACTCGGAGTCATCAGATGAAGAATCTTGGTCTTGTCCGTTCTTCTACAAAGATGGGCACGTCGTGTTCGTGGAGATGATGTACGAATTGTTGCCGCGCGAGACGCAGACTCAGGAGATCAACCGCCTCACTCTCGCCTACTTCGTCATCTCGTCCCTCCATCTCCTCCGCGCCACCGATCGAGTATGTGCTCCTATTAATATTTATTTAATTCCTGTGTTAAACTCTTGTTTGGTTGCTGAGAAATGTAATGAAAGGAAAAATAAAGTAAATTGGGGAACTAATATATTTTGAAACTGATGTGGTTGTTACTTTTGCTCTGCAATGTTCACTTGATTAGGAAGTGGGTCAGTGGAAATTTCTGTTTTTGGTGAGTAAGAGCAGAGTAAATTTGAATCTTTGTGTTTTATGGTTTGATGGGGGTAATTGATAGCTGCTCTTTGGGACCTCAAGATTGAAGATATTGATTCACTAGTTACTCTTGTTTCACATTTTTCTAATTTGATTAGTTACTGGGTCAGTAGAATTTCCTTTGATTTGGTTGTTGATGAGGCATGGGCTTGTAAAAGGGATGTTTTGGAACTTGAAATGAACCTCAAATTTTAGGTCAGGTTGTTTTTGGCAGTATCAGGGTCAAGGGAGTGTAGGTCTCGGACTTGTTTTTGAGATCTTATGAACTTGAAAGTTATATGCATTTGATTCCATGAGCGAATGAAGGTAGATCTGTTCAACCCTGTACTCCTGCCTATAATGTTGCTGATTTTTAATTTTTGATTTGCTGAATTGTGTCACCTTACTCATAGAGCTAAGTAATATGCTATTAGAAAACAAAGAAACCTGAAAAAATTGAAACTTAGCACATGTAATTCTCAGCCGACTGATGTTCTGAACTTCTGATCTCATGTTACGTGACATAGTCTAATTAAGAATTTCTGAAAACTCTGTTTCCCTTTTCACGGATGGTGGGTGCTATACATTTTACAGATTGACAAGGATGCAGTTGCCAAGTGGGTTTTGTCCTTCCAAGCCCACCCTAGACAGAAGTCTGATCTGGAAAATGGTACTGGTTCGATTCCTTATAGTTCCTAATGACCTTATTGTATTAGTTGTTATAATGGGAGTGTGATGAATCTTTCATGCAACTTTACCTCATTGTTGCACACAACTAATCAATACAAATGTGAGGGCTCCCCATTTCCCCATCAAGTGCTTTTTGTACATTCCATCATACAGAAAGATATAGAAAAGGGAAGGAACATGAGCTTTTAGTATGTGCAGGACAATTCTATGGATTCCATGGTTCCAGAACTTCTCAGTTTCCTCCAAATGATGGGGTATGGAAGTCAGTTTAGTTATATTAGCACCATGACCGTATTGTGCCTAGTTTACTCAGCACGTGATTGAGTGCTATGCGTTTGCTGTTTCATGGATCCAATCCCTTCTGTTTATTATGCATGTAGGTTTTGGCTCGCAATGGCAGTCACTTGGCAAGCACATACTGTGCCCTATCTATACTTAAGATTATTGGATATGATCTCACAAATATTGATTCTGAATCAATAGTGATATCGATGAGAAACCTTCAACAGCCTGATGGAAGGTATGCTTTACGGTTCTTATTAGTTTCCTCTCCAATCCTGAAAGGCGCTTAGTACAAGTTCTCCACAATTTTTTTGCTAATTGGTTTGTTCCTTGACAAAAATATACGTGCATTTATTGTATTTTTAACAAAGAAGTACGGATTCATGCACTGAACTTTGATGATCCTCTAATGGACTAATATGAAGTTGAATCACTTCCCCAATGTTCCTTTCTCTTTTTTTTCAGTTTTATGCCAATCCATATTGGGGCTGAGAAGGACCTGCGGTTTGTTTACTGTGCTGGTAAGAGAAAAGCTAGAAAAGGAAACTAATGAATTTTCTCGTGTCAATTATGTAATTCTTAATGGGTATGATATAGCCAATTGTTGTATCAGCTGCCATCTGTTCTATGTTGGGAAATTGGAGTGGTATGGACAAGGAGAAAACCAAGGAGTACATACTGAATTGCCAGGTATGTGTAGCAACTCATTATTTTCTGGACAGATCCTATTCACCCAGACAGATCCTATTCACCCATAATTATGTAACTATATATCGTTCTTTGGTTCTATGTTTCTGGCAAATAATCCACATCTGTGCCTATGTGCTGACACAGTAGTAATCCTGTTTTTTTTTCAGTCTTATGATGGTGGTTTCGGGTTGGTTCCTGGTTCTGAATCTCATGGTGAGTTCACATGATTTGTAATAGTTGATAATTAATCAACCAGTGTTCTTTATCAGCAGAGACTGTTCTATATACTATCAATTATAAACATAAATCGACTTTATTATATCTTTATTCCCTTATAGCCATTCATATCTAGTAGTCCCTTTTTCTATGCCGATTGAGAGTGCAACTTTGTAAGTGCTGTTGTTTCGTTATATTAGCAACATGCACAAAAATAATTATAATACAAGTAGCATGGTTGAAGTTGATTCATCCATTGTGTTTAACCTTATATAGTTATCGATCACTACTAGATTTTCTCCTAATATTTACCAACAATGTTCATCTTAGTGATGCAGGTGGTGCAACTTACTGTGCTGTTGCATCTCTCCAGCTAATGGGATTGATTGAAGATGATGTTCTGTCGAAATCTGCCTCATCCTCCATGATAAACGTGCCATTGCTACTCGAGTGGAGCTTGCAGGTTTGATTCTGTCATAATATCTAATCGTCAATATGCCCTGTACCTCGGATGCTTCATGTGCTATTTAAGATTTACACATTCTCATGTTCCAACTTACTATTAGTGAGCAAATAAGATAGTGATGCAAACCATAATATGGTGAGTGAGAACCAGAAGAGATGGAGTTGCAAAAAGAATCTCTATTCTATGTAGATTAAGTCATTATGCTAATTCTCACCAAGCATTCAAATAGTTGAAATTTGCAAATCTTGACCCATAAAACCAAAAGCTTATCCCACTATACCAAAGCCTACTCGGCCAAGTGGTTAAAGTGCTTGAATCCATGGTCCAAAGTTCAGGATTTGTCAGAAGAAAAAAAAAATCTTGTATCAGGGAGTTTTGTTCAAATGTTAACTGAGGTAAATTAAGACGTGTGAGTTTTATGATCATCAGATGCTTGGAGGACCATTGAGTTCCATGTATTAGTTTAAATAGGTAGTGTTGTTTATGCTGTAAAGTAATTGAGCTCCATATTCTTGTGTCTGGTGCAGAGGCAGGCAGTTGATGGTGGATTTCAAGGTAGACCTAACAAGCCTAGTGACACATGTTATGCATTTTGGTAAGTTGTAGTAGAATGTAGAAGCTGTGAATGCCTTTAGGCAGCTAGATGGGATACTTCACGTTTATGGCTTGACAAAGTTCATGTGCTTTTATAGGATTGGATCGGTTTTGAATATCTTAGGGGCCCAGAATTTCATTGACAAGGAAGCTTTACGGAATTTCTTGCTCACTTGTCAGTCTGAGGTTTGCTACTTCTCCTTTCCATTTAAATGACCGTACGCTCAATGTAATTTAATAATATATTGTTGGGGTTTTCTCCAGTCATACATTTGTTGTGTGCTCGTATGGAAGTTAGGAAACCCATTAAAAGTTGGTAATTCTTAAGAACTGAAATTATAATCAGAACCTGTTGTTGTACTGTATCATTATAACTCTAGGATAATTACCATCTACTACTTATTGGGCCATTGTTTATAATTCCTGAAATGAATCGGAGACGGAACTGAAATTCAAATAAGTTGGTGCAACCTTATATAACTGTTGCAAGAGTTCATGTAATTCAAATTGATCAATATCCATTTAAAAGTTATGAATAAATGTTCAAAACAACTGTATTATCAATTCTGATTTTGTGCTCATTCCTATCTCAGTACGGTGGTTTCAGTAAGTTCCCCGGGCACATGCCTGATCTGTACCATGCCTACTACGGGTTTTCTGCATTCAGCCTTTTGGAAGAACCCGGCCTGAACCCTCTCTGTGTTGAACTAGGAATATCAGATTCGTCGACCCATGGAATTTGACACGAGTTTATCTGTAATCTCATTACCTCTGTAATTGACGTTACAACAGCATTGCTTACATACCCATGTCTTCATTTAGCGTAACATTTCCAGTAATGTGTACATTACTCTTTCACTATTGATTATTGCTATAAAGACTGAGATTTGATATATTTCCAAGAACTTTGCTCATGTTACCAAGACAACGGTTCAGATGCCAGACTGGTCATTCATTTTCTTCCAAAAAAATTTCTGGGTTTTTCTTTACTGTCATATATATTGAGCAAAGAACTGGGAAAAAATATCTGAGAACAAGGAACAGTGTGCTTATGAGGCAAAGCAATAGGTTCACCAAGCATTTAATATGTAAAAGAGCTGGTGAAACATTACAAGTTCACTGATGCTTGTACTGATAAGTAACTGGTTCTTCAAAATTGGGCACTCTCTGAGGCTGTCTCCATGAGAAATGTTCACGGGTCAGCAAGTTCTGCAACTCTTTGTTCTTTAGGAAAATGACCAAAAGTTTCTCACAAGCCCTCTTCTCTGTTCTCTCTCTAGCCCACTTCCTCCAATTTTGTCACTTTGCAACCATTGATAAGAAACATGAGTATTAAAAGTAACATCCTTTATCACCAACTTGTGCACCATACACATATGCAGATAGATAGATATACAAATAGATTCTCTAAACAGTCTTTATACAAACATAATCTACAGAAAGATAGATTCTGTGACCTAATAAACTATTGAAGACTAGTCAATTAAGTTTGTGATTAACCATAGGATTAACTGCTGAAAGTAGATATGTGTGGGGTAGTTAAAGGAATGCAAGAATCAGCATCATGATATGGCAACAAAGTTGGTTTTATTTATGTTTTTCTTTTTCACATGACAGTACAAACTAGAGAATAGACCGCCAAAGCAAGTAGTTGAGTTGATATGGATCTCTGTCAGTTTTGTCGTACTTGTGGTCCTACCCGACTCAATCGGGAGTTAGTCGGAGTGTTCTTCGAGCGTCCACAACGGGACAATCATATTGGTGGTTGCCAACTATTTTTTGTGGGCCGCACAGGGCTCAACAACCTCTTCTCACAGCGGGAAGCTGCCAACCCGGTTGCAATTATTTTTTTAATATTTATTTCGTGTGAATGGAAATCATTTGCGTATTGCATTTCGTCGTGTTGTAATTGATGATAAGTAACGAACTTGCCACTTTTCTCGACAGTTGGGGCATTCCAGTTGTAATTGGCAGCCCACTATGAATACACTTAAAACAAGTCCACTATGAATACACTTAAAACAAGTCAAAAGTGTCAACCGCAACATATCGGCTCACTCACAAACTATGTGGTTAAAACCAAAAACAAAACTAAAGAATAGGAGTGGGGAAAGATTGGAAAGAGCATGGTCTGAAAAGAATTTTTACAGTGCTTTTGACAAGAACATGAGCAATTCAGCAGTAGCATTTCACCCCACTATGAGGAATGATTACAGAAGCTACAGGACAACTCAGGAGACATGGAGATTCAATAAAACAAATAACCCCACAAGTTTCCCACTTGCTTTGGACCACCTCTCAACATCATGTTAGCAAGAATTTTGACCTCCCAAGGGAAAAAAAAATCAAGATTACACAGTCACAAAGAGTGTTTTGCACATTAACATATTAATTTCTAACTAATAGCATCTCCAAACTCCAAAAGGATAGATAATTTTGATATACTATAATAAAACCCAAAACCAATCTAAAAGTAATGATTAAAAATAGGAGTTTCAATTGAGTTAGTTGAGTTCATTCTAACTTGAAGATGGTCGAAAATGTTGGTGAAGGTGAAGAAGAACCTGTGGTGGTGGTGGTGGTGGTGGTGGTGGATGGTAATGGTGTTTTGTGATTAAGCTAATCTCTTTCCTTGCTCCTATCAACAATGATTGTGATGAAAGACCCATCTTCATTATCTCTAAGGAACTTTGAACTAGTAGCTCTCAATCCATTGTCCTTAGCAACCCCACCAGTTGTTTGTTGACCTTTTGTGTTGGCTTCTTCAATCAATTTCCTTCTGTAAAGTTTCTCCTCAGCATCCTGCAAGAACTTGAACTTTGGAGGTGGTGATGACCTTATGATTCTGCTGAACTCAGCATCTGTGGATGATTCAAAGAGAGGATTGAATGCTCTTGGGCTGAAATTGGAGTCCAATGGGGTGAGAGGAGGAGTGAAGAGAGAAGGTGAAGCAAGAGGGGTCAAATATGGAGTGTCCACTGTGAAAAGCAAATCACTCAAGCTCCTACTCCTTGACCCTTTTCTACTTCTGTTGTCACCTCTAGATTTTCCATCTTCAGACTCCAAATCCTCCTTGGTTTCTTCTATAATGGTGAAGAGAAATCTAGGAGGGCCTGAGAGGTTGTGGAGGCTCATGAGCTCTGATTCCACACCATCATCTCCTCCAAAGGGTTTGAGAAGCAAATCCTTGTTATTAGCTTCTGGGTCATGAGCCATTGTATCTGTGATTCTCACATTTGAGCACAGCTCTTGGGGATTCAAAGCAGATTGAGTCAAAGAAGATGGTCTCCTCCAACAGAACATGTAGAGCAATTCCCTTGCTGGGCTGCTATAATCATCTTCAATCTCTCTGTGAGCAAATCTCTTCTTCCACCAAAACAAGTAGTAGAGCTCAGCCACCAGAGCCAGCAACAGACACCCAAAAACCACACTTAACCCAAGCCCCACGCTGCTCAAAGACTTCATGCTTCACCTTCACCACTACACTCCAAAAATGGCATCACAAAACCCAAACACAAACACAAACACCTCTCAATCTATTATAGCTCCACTTCAATATATCAATATATGAACTTTACCATAAACCAGAACCTCTTCCACAGCAACAACAAGGCAAAAATGAGAGAAGTGAAGTAGTGAGAAGCTAACTGGCAGCTCCTGAATAGTCCCAATCCTTGTGTGAGAGCCAAAACCCCAAGAACCCAGATCATGAACTTTTTGACTACAACTCAAAACAAACACCTTACCTGCATCTTGTCTTCCACCAAATACCCAAAAACACCCACCTGCTAAAAACAATCCCAAAAGCATAAAAGCTTCCTTTTTTATGAAAAATCACACTCCCAAGTCCCAACCCACTTCACAATTCTTCAACATTTATACAATGGAGCTCTCTAATCTACCAAATACACCATAAACCCACAAAAACAAAACCACCCAGCAATGAAAAAATCATAACTTTTCACCCAAAAAACAGAATTGAGCTAGACTTTTACCCCACCTTGAGACCACAAACAGACCAGACCAGAACACATTTCAGTGTATTGGGGAAATGAATAACAACTGGAGCCAATTAAACAGCAGAGACGAGGCAAGAGAGAAGGAAAAAAATACTCACTCACTCACTATTACCTCAGTTTTTATGATTGTGAGGTCGCATCCATCGAGAAGATGCTCACATGGGATCACAAACAAAAACGAAAGTGATGTGTCATTGGCGCAATTAATTTAAGTGATTAATCACAAAAGAAAAGTTAGGAATCATTTTGGTACTCCGATTCCCTTTTGTACTAAAATGCCCTTTATGGAACTTCTTTTTTTTATTATTTATATATCCATTGTTTGGGGGCAATTTAGGGACAAAAAGATAAACTGAATTGTTACTTGCATTGTTTAGTTTAGTTTAGTTTATTTTGTTGAGCTTTGATTCTTGTTTGACTTGGGTTAGGTTAGTCCAATTGTAACAGTGTATCCTTAATCCACGTATTATTAAACTAACGATCCAACATTTAATAAAGTTTTGGTTTTATTTATTCCACCGCGAGAACCGTAATTTTATCTTAAAATAACTTGAACTTCGTGCTTTAAAATTCTCATTTAATCATATTTGTGATAAATTTGAGAGGATCTAAGCAAAAACATGGGTCTTTTTATTAGTGTTGTATTGTTACTAGTAATTGCACGTGTATTCATGAGATCCTCGTATTTAATGTGAGGTTAGATGTCATAATAAAATAGAATATCGTAAACACTTCAATATATTTTTATTTAGTTATATAAAAACTTGTACGTTTAAGATTAACCATTGACATGTTAGCTAACATTAGAAAGATGAATTGTGGATGTGAACTGTGTTAACAATCTTACCTTAAATTATTGTTTGTTTGAAGAAAAAATGTATATTCCCATGAAAAGTAAAATCATGATTTTGGTATAAACTTTGTCACATGTGAAATTATAGTCAACATCACATCAATGGTAACCAGGAAAGGCAAATGCTCGAGTATAAGGGAATTTGTGGTCCCAACAAGAGGGTAAGAAAATTTTATAAACTTTTACTTGGATGATTGATAAATCTTTTGTTAGATATTCAAGTATTTTAAGTGAATTTTTATTTTTACAATGTGGATGTCACTCTTAAATTATGCTAACCTACCCAAAAATCTCATTTCGAGTTGATGGAATTCACAAAAACGATACAATTTTATATTAGAAAAAATGAGTATGAGTCGACACATTTAATCTTACGTGTGTCGAACTCCAAAACTACGTAATTTCATTAA
>JAYMSY010000222.1:0-13806 GCA_036897685.1 Monsonia emarginata | reverse complement strand
GTTGTATCCGTGCATCGCACGGGTCATAAACTAGTATATATATAAAAGAAGATGCACTCCCTAGGTGTGCGACATGTGGCATCATAGATTTTTAGAAAATTGATATTTTTATTTGTTATTTTTAAAGCCATGATAAACAAACCAAGTGGAAAATACCTTTTCTTGTCTTTGGTAGTCTGTTTCCACCATTAGCTATTGATGCAGACCTTTTTGCTGGCAAAGTTTTTTTTGATGGTATGAGAGCCGAGGGAAGGATAGCATTAACAGCTTCACGCTGTTGTTTCCTTTTTGAAATTAAATCCCTACGTGTGCTAGCTTGATTGGGAGCTCTACCACTATTCTCCGCTTCTTTATTTTGAAGACTGTCTCCAGTTGAGGGAGCTGAAAATCTCACATTCCTCCCCTGCTTTTCATTACACGCAGAAGATTCCGTCTGTCCTTTAGATGCTTCAAATTCCTTTGTTTCTTTACTCTTTCCCATCTCTGATCTAGATCGATCAAAATTACTCCTTGTACTTTCATGGTTAAACTTGATCTTACCCGAATGAGGACACGCCAAATTATGTTTCTTCTGGCCAACCCCTTTGAGTTCACTTTCACCACCAGTTGCATGCTTTCCTGATATTGCAAGCCCCACATAATCCTTGGACGTTTTGCAGTCACCACTTGGCACTACGGACGGAAGATCCTTTTTTACCACCAACTCGTGCTCATCGCCGCCACTTATTTCAAAACTTTGTCCCCCATCCCCGGCTGCTGAAAAATCACTTCCACCTCTGGCAGTTTTTCTGCTATTATGGCCTTCACCACCAATGTATTTTGTTTTCCTTCGACAAGTTACTTTCACATTTCCCTCATTTTTTCTTGAATGCTGAGTAGCATCTTTGACAGTATCATCATGCCTCAATTGCCCGGACAGATTTTCAGCATCCTTCAGAATTGGCAATTTCCCAGCAGTTTTAAACATAGAATAATAAGGCATTTTAGCTGATATAACCAATTTTCTCTCTCTGGCATCCTGTACAAGAGCAGACCAGTTACGGTTTGTTTCCAAAGTCCTTGCATTGCCCAAAACCCACAGAGAGAGCTTGGCCCTCGTAAGAGCAACATTCATCCTTCTTACATCAGCAACAAACCCTATGCTGCTCGAGTTGATTCCAGAAGCAGCAGAGGGTTCCGATGCTCTAACAGTGGAGAGTATCAGTATATCAACTTCCCTGCCTTGGAAGCCATCAACAGTGTTAAATTCCATATCAGCTGTAACAGAAGATCCCACTGCACTTGAAAATCGAGAACGCAAGAGCGACAGTTGACTCTTGTATGGAGTGATGATGCCAATTCTTCCACCAACAAACTCAGATGGATACCTACAAAGAGCATGTATCACAAAATAAGAATGCAACATTGAATTAACAGATTGCCTAGAACACAAATAAAGGACGAATGGAATACCTTCTCTTGAAATACTTCAGTAATTCAACTGCGGCATCCGCCTCTCGTTCATTGTAAAGGGATAGTGCTCCAGAGTTCTTACCACGAAGCTCCTGGCCATCAGTAATGTCTAAAAATACAAAAGGCCCCAGGCCCACTGTCTCGTGAAATGGTGCTGATTTACTAGACATATTGCCACCATTCAGCAATTTTGCATCGTAAAAGTGCAAAGATGGAAACTTACAAATTTCCGGGTGCATCCTATACTGCAGATAGTAAAGAAAAGTATAAATAACACAATCAAAGCCAGTTAGCGTATCTAACGTGCTTTGTCTAGAAAGCTTAAGCTTTATGTACTGATAAAAGTTTTGTTGGGGTAAATGAATTGAGAACATATATAGTGAATAGCAAAAGCCAAGACATTAACAGGTCAAGAATGGGTGCCGTGATTTGCAACCAGTAAAAGAACAGATTTTAAGGCTGAGTAGGACCTGAAATTCTTGTTCGGCTATAGTGCTGAAGAGCTAAAAAAGGCAATGCATCACTGAGTAAAAAATGAATAAATATATTTAATAGCATGGTTGAATTGGATATTGAAATGAAACTGCTCCAGTTAAATGATATGTACTATTATCTTCTATCAACATCCATCTCATAGGAGAGCATTACTCATCAGTTATGGCTTAATGAGAAGGAATCTTGTATGATACTGCAAATTTATTTTAACACTTTGTCCAACCTTCTGACCACACTTCAGTAAATAAGTAATTAGGATTTTTATTTGTAGGAAGTAGAGGCTGAGCCTAGATGCAACGGAAAGGGTCGTTGTCATATGTCTTTGCGCCCATGTGTTTGAGTAAGAAAACAGCCTGTTTGCAGAAGGGGATGGTACATGCATAGATGACTCTCTCCTTACCACGCAACGGTGGCAGCCTCAAACACTAGAGCCTGGTGGAAGTATTAAGATATACAGCCTTCAGGGGGTAGATTTCAATTCTATCACTATGTGTTCTATTTCCAATCACAGGTGTTACATTTATGGAATCGATGAATTAGTTACTTAAATATGTCATGTAAACATAGCAAATGTATGGAGTACTGCTATTTATTTCACCTGCTTGGTAAGCATAACAACTGGATAACCAGCTCTTTGTAAACGCTCAAACATACTGCACTGGTACAGGAATTTGCTGGCAACATTGGAGAGAACTGTGGCAGGTAGTTGCTTTGGATCTCCAACCTTGCACAAAATAACAACCTGTGTAAGTTTCAACTTTTGGTGCAATTAAGACGCCCCAAAGTAAGTTGGGTAACTAGACAATACCATGATGCACTTAGTCCCACTTGACTTTAAGAGCTGAAGAGGAATCAGTGTAGCAGGTTCCAGAGCCTGTGGTAATAAAAATGAAATTTTGCAGCAGAAACAGAACAGAATGAGTGCAGATGGAAAGCAGACCTTCACAGACCAAGAAATTTAAGACAAAGGAAGTTTTACCTGAGCTGCTTCATCTATCACAACAGCATCAAATAGAGTATGTTCAGATGGATTGCCAAATTTAAAACTTGACATAGACTCAGAGCATACTCCATACAGATCTCCACCACACCCACTTAAGGTAGTTACCACAATTTCAGCCTCCCTCAGTATCGACTTCCTCAGTTTATGTCTAAGTGCTTTGGTTTCTTCATTAGCTTTCTTCTCTTGCATCTGGGCAGTGCTAAGATCTTTATAAATTTGTTTCTTTTGTTCATATAACTTTCTTAGCCTCACCTCCAATTCTGCATCAGACATTTCTTTCTTATCATCCTCATTAAGAGTTTCATCCTCAGAAGAATTTCTAAGGCCTGAATTTTCATCTCTCAAGCTAGCACGCTTGGCCTCATAGAACCTAATACGGTCTACTAACTTTTCTAAAGTAGTACGGAGAGCAGCAGAAGAGTCCACAGTCAACTCAGGTTTAGCATGGTTCAAGTTCGCCCTCTCTTCTGCTACACGATGATCAACAAGTGTATCAATAAAGAACGGTAGGGAATTAGGATGAACTGTTTTGGCATTTCCAACCCTCACAAGGTATGGCTTGTACATTGCCCCAGTACTTCCATAAAGGCCTTCACAAGTTATCCTTGCTACTAACTCATCAACTGCAGCATTGGATTGGGCACAAATTAGGACCCTCCCTCTTGCAGAACTTTCAAATGGTTTTGAATTTTGATCTGCATCCTCATTTAACTGTCTAGCCAAGGCTGCATCCTGCCATGCCCTTGCAATTGCAGTAGACTGACTAATCCGCTGTCTTGAATTGACGAAGGTTTTACTTTGTTTAAAACAATCATTTGAATAAGCCCTCTGTACAGAAGCAAGCAAACCACTGACAATGGCCACAATGGTTCGGGTCTTCCCAGTACCTAAATCAGTTGAGAAAGGATGAATATGGTACCATAGTATATACATAGAAACATAATTCTGTTATACATAGAACCAGGGTACACAACATACCTGGAGGACCCTGGATAAGCGACAACTCAAATTCTTTCTTTAAATCACGCGATCCAATTGCAGTACTGATGGCTTGAAGTTGACTATCATTGAAGGCAGACTTCAGTGTTTGCTGCAAAGACTGTGACAGCTTCCCCAGGCCTACTTCTCTTGCATTGTGATAACCATGAGCATCATCACCAGGTTTTAGAATAACTGGAAGTAGGGGTATATCCTTTATAGATGAGAGAGCCTGAAATTCTCGAAGTTGAGGTGTGATGCTCATAATTCGTCCCGCATGCCATTTACTGCGTTCAATGAGGTGCTTTCTAGCTTGATTCAAACGAGAAGAACCATTTTGAAGGTAAAACCTGATGACTAATATACTTACTCTCCTTTTATTGTCTCTTTCACGTCTCTCCACCTGAGACAAATGTAGACTGCTTTAGCATAACATAGATTTTATGAGAACTGTTATGAACAAGCTACAAATGAAAAATTACATTTTTAGCCAAGTATTTTTTAAAGGTATCTGTTATAGATTGATTATTAATGTTCTATTATATCTAGATTCTGGACTTCATAGCATCTCCAGGTGTATCTGGATAAAACTGCAATTGCTTGGAGATGAAATAATGATAAATGGCAATGAGAAAAGTCACTCATCAGATCATTTCATAAAGCACATAGAAGAAACAAAATGGATCAGGCTTGAGATAAACAAGAATATATCCAACCAGAAATCAAACAAGAAGCAAAATGTTCACCATCCACCCATCAAAACAAGGAAATCAGGACAATGGTCCATTACAGATCGGCATGGCAATTACAAATGAAGAGATGAACCATAGCACACAAGGAAGAAACTAATGGGACTACTAACTCTTCAAAATTAGTATGAATGTCCAAAACAACTTAATATTCTGAGAACAATGAAGAATTACCTTCCCAAGCATATGGACATCATGAGATGGCTTTGGAAGAGGCTCTTTCGTTAGCAAAACAAGGTCATTTTCTGAGAAGCTTTTGGATGCTCCTGAATCACTGTCATCATGGACAAAGCGAACAAGATGGAAATCATCAACCCTCTCAACTGACAGCAATGATAGGCTACCACAGTATATCTCTTCCAATGAAGATAGTTCCAGATAAGAACTATGCAACTGTGCTTTAAACTCCTCCAAAACCAATGGACGAAAAATGGCTACATACTCTTCAGGTGAACAGAAACAGACAGGAACTTCCTTCAATTTGCTGACAATCTGATTCTTATTGTCCCTTGCAGAAACTAGTCCCACCATTTGAAAATAATCCAATTCTAGAATGGGTCTATACCAGTCATCAAGACTTGGAAGCTTTAACCTCTTAACCCTAGCCTCCAGCCTGTGCAAATTCACAGATTTGTTGTCAAACGGTGTTTTAAGTTGAATGACTTGGCGTTTAGGAACAAAAGTGCTTGACTTAGTGACATCCAAATGTTGCCGTCTAGCAGATTTTAGTTCAAGTTCTAATGGATCATATTCAGGATCACATACTAGCTCCTTTAATATTGTATGACCTGGTTCAGGTACTACTTTGTTGCAAGCTTGATTGACGTTTCTGAAACTGATAGTTTTATCTGTTGGTTTCTTCAAATTAACTTTATTCTTGGTGGAAATAGGATCAGTTGTATTGCATTTGGCATTTCTCTCTTTTCCCTTGCTATCTCCACTTTTTGATTTGAGAAGAGAACCGGATAGAAAAAATGATTTGCCCTTGGATGAATCAGCACCCTCCTTCTTTGAAGCCAGACCTTGACTACACTTAAAATCTCTTTGTTGGGAAGCCTCCACCAAGCCCTCTGGAGTATCAGAGACAGTAACATGTTTTTCTGTAGAGACAGGTACTGAAATACTATTCCAAGACACAGGAGACACTTTTGAAGTATCTGAGACAGGAGAATGTTTTTCTGTAGAGATAGGTTCTGAAACTCTATTACCAGATATAGGAGAAACTTTTGATGCGTCAGAGACAGTAATATATTGTTCTGTAGAAATAGGTTCTGAAACTTTATTCCCAGATCTAAGAGACCCTTCCCAGTCTTCCAACATTTGGCCACTCAACTCAGCAGCGGATGCAACAGCCTGTTCATTAGAAACTTTTGGCTCTGTTTCTTCATCTGAAAGAATAACAATAACTGTATCCCTTTTGCTTGTCTCTACATCTGACCCTGGAATTTGCATATCTCCATCCTCAATGACACGTTGAGGACCTGAAACTGGATATTGCTCAGAAATAAAATCATTTAACCTCCAATTTGACTTTCCGATATTAAAGGAAGCTTCCTTGGATAATGAAACAGAAAGCCGTGACACATTTTCCGTCAATTCATCCATAGCAATAGCATCTGAATCACAAAGCATAAAAATCCAGGACATAAATCGTAACACAGTAAACAGTAATAACAAATGATAAGGTATTGATACCTAAAAAGAACATCTCACCACATGAAACAAGATTCTCCATGGCCATGAGAGTTTCAGGACAACTTCCAGGACATGACACTTTAAAAAATTGCAGCAAGGAAATTACTGTTCTTTTCCAATATACAATGACGACCTTAAGTGGTGACTTTCCCCAATCTATCAGATCATGAAGCCATTTAAAATCAACTAAACTCTCCACCACGGTACCAGAATACCCAGACAGTTTAATGAATGAATGATGAAGTCTTACGAGCACAACAGGTAGAATCTCAAGTATCCGGACACAAGTCATCTGAAACAAAAGGTAAATAGAATGATGAAAAGAGGGGAGAAAACAAATAGAGCTACACATGCATGTTTTCATTCGTTATCAAGGTACAATTTGCAGCAAATATGAAACAGTGCTAAAACCAGCTTCAAGAATATGATTCGCACAATAAAGCAATACCCATTGACATGCCAAGACTGCAAGAGTTCCGGTTCAACCAAGAACTGGCCACAATTTATGAGTGAAGGATCAAAAAGATGCCCTTGGGGATATCATACTAGTGCAACATGAACAGATGCTGGCACGTTACATGCTAAACAATCATATTTCAAACATAAGGGTGAGGATGTTACCTGGCAAAAGCTGTAATCGAGAAAAGCTTTTCCTTCTAACAGGCACTTCCTTATCGAAGGCCATGATATTTCTGATAGTAAGCGGCTAAATTGCTCACGAACTTTCAAGTCAGCATCTGAAAAATGTGTATTGTCACTTGTAGGAAAAGAACCAGCAGCTGGTTGCCTCAAAAATCCACCTTGAGAAGAGAACTTCGTGATATTATTTTGATCGGAAGAAATTTGTGGAAAAGCTGGAGTTGGGGAAACACCTTCTTCGAGTAGTTTTCGAAGAACAAAGAAAAAATGTTGTAAAGTCTGAAAGTTTAAGAGAATATAATCCACTTGAACCTGGAAAGTACAAACAAAATTGTGTAAGCCAAAATAGAAAAACATGACAGTCTGAGTAACTATTTTTTATGAGCTCAAAATTTAGACACAGAAGACCACCTCCAGTTGTATATACAAGTTAGGTTCTCTAATTAACATACCCTGGAAAATTCCATATACCGATCATCCAAAATTAGATTTATACAGTTCATTCAACGTGTCTTGACAAAAAAGAATCAAAAGCAAACAAATATCAAAAGGACATACTTAGAGATGGATGCCTCACCAGTTTCAAAGCATATTTGAAGCCCAAAAAAACAGCAGACAGAGAAGACTTGCAAGAACAGAGAAACTTCAAACCAGAAACAAGACCCCGAGTGCTGGAAACTTGCTCTAAGATACACTTACCAATTTGTCTTACATTCTGCATCCAGCGAATCAATTTATTTCAACTCCTTGGCTGAAGTTCAGGAACACAGAGGTAAAATGGCTTGGGAAACAAAATAAATAATATACTTACATCAGTAGGATCTAAAAGCAAAAGGATCAAGCTTTCACCCATTCTCGGCTCCCAGGTCCACTGCTTCCGAAGTTCTCCCTGCCCCACTTTCAGCACAAAATGTGAAGTTATCCTGCAATAAACTTCCAACTAACTGAGATGATCCAACCTAACTTTCAATATAGTAATGCATGAAAGATAGCTCCTTTAATGTGAAGGAAACACAAAAAGACCTGTGGAACATTTTAATCAGAGAAAGACACAGTGTTGACACTTTTAATGAGTTTCTTGACTCTTTCCCATCCCCTCCGTCATCAGACCCAGTTGGAACTTTCCACCCAAACGAAGATGATATTTCAGTAGCAGAGGATGAAAGCCAGTCTCTAACTGGGAGTATCATTTCAGCACTGGTTTCAGGTTCTACCATCGAAAAACGAGACCTAGCCCAGACAACAGCCTTGGAAAAGGACAATGGGAAGGTTGGGGGATCAATGTCAACTAAAACATCAATCCATATCATGGGAATGCACATCCACCCTTTATACTCCCAAGCAGTAATTTTAAACTGTGCGCTGAAATCATTCCAAGAGCTGGTATCCTTCTCTTCAATATCTGGAGCAAATGGAAGCCCATCAGCAACCTCATCATCATTCAACTCAATATCCATGAATCTATCAGTTCTTGGAAGAGTGCGGTAATGCATCATCGAAGTTACCAATGCAGCAGCATCAGAAATTATAATAGTTTGAATGAGATCGAATGCAGGCTGTCGCAGAGAACTGTGAAGAGAATAATCCTTCAGAGATGAAACTAGAGAGGGGCCCCTGTCCAACAAATTAGCATACAAATGGTCACAAAAGTTCAACGCTAGTAACAATGATGTAGAAGAGCACGTAACCTGAAGAACAAATGAGATATGTGAGGTAATATATTTCCTTGTCCATCTTGCTTTTAGCAAGGTAGACTATCATAACTTGTAAGATATACGTCTTTGAAAGTAAGATATGATATGCTAAAGCGAATAACAGCATTCACTAATACAAACTTCTTTTTCTTGCAACTACCTCCACATCGATAGAGAAGTTCATCCCACATTCCCATACAGATATTTTTATTAAATGAAAGTCTGTCCTCACTGTCTCAACAATATTCCCAGCAGATACAGAAAAGTAACAAATTAATTGCACCAAAATACTCTGACCAACATCCTAGATTCATGGTGTGGTGCTCAACTATCAAGTAAAAGGGGAAAATGAAACTCCAATACAAATCTTAAATAAGCAACTTAAAGTTTAAAAGAGAGGAAATTTACCACATGTGTGCACACTCAAAAGGTGGGCAAGGTGGATTCATCTTGTAACCTCGATGAATGATAAGAAGAGCAATCTGATAAAACAATATGTTTAATAACACTTAAAAATGGGCCATAGTAGCAAAACTATCAAAGGAGGTAAATGTGCATAAATACAGAGAGAACTGTTCTCAGACGAGCATAACAACCTGGCAAGCCTTTTTTCTTATTAAAACACTGAAGTTACTGCTTGCAGGCACTTGATGCAGAAGAAAATAAAGAAAATGCCTACGCTGCTTTTCGTGTTCCCCATCTTGCAAGGCTTCAAGAGACTAGACAAGATTGGAGTACTAAAGATTAATATCATTGAAATAATTACAACACATAACTCTAAATAATATAAGTAAAGAAAGAACATGTACTGCCAAGGGACCAGAAAAGAAAAGGAATGAATCATCCAGACATGCCTGTAGAAAAGGCTGGAAAAGATCGAAAATGTCTTTATGAATTTTCTCGTTTCGAGTATGGAAACATTGACCCAAAAGTGTGTTGCGCATCACACTTGGAGACAATGTAGATCTCAACCAAAGTTTACAACCTTCAGCAAGTCAAAAGAAAAAAACTTTATTCCAAAGTTAAAATGTCAACTTTTTTAATGCATAAATAATGACGTGCTTACCAAGAATTTCAAAAAGCAGTCCCAAGCAAGAAACAGCATGAGAGAACTCAGGTGTATCACCACTGACATGATTCAGTACAATATCAAGAAAAATGGGATAATGCTCCAAAATCCCTTCTTCAAAGGCTGGAGGTTCTAAATACCCAAGCCTTCAAGATATACAAATATCATTAGTAGAAAACAGAAAGAAAAGAAAATATTTAAAATAACAAAAGTATTAGCAACTGATTCATACAATGATTTAATTCCAAGCCACACAGAAACACGCTCCAATTGCACTCTAGGTCTTGCAGCCTCGAGTGTAGATGGTAAAACCTCATTCTCCAAAATGCCAATGAATTTCTTCAGTAAAGGCTGCAAGGGTTTCAAATCCGTTGCTCTCCTATGCACCCAGAATAGAATCGTATTCACAGACATAAACAAAAATAAAACTTCACAGAATCTCACAGGAGCTGATAATTAGTCTTTTGACAAGACTAGCGAGTGTAGTGGTATACACTATACAGTTCAAGACAGTCACCATGGTACAAATAATCAGATACACAAGAAACAAAAATTACAATTTCATGTATTATAATTCTCATTTATAATACAGCCTTATTAATTTTGTTCAGATCTAGCTAGAAAGTCTTGGAACTTTAAGTACTAAAGTGGGAAAAGAAGAAGCTGGCTCCCTGATCCCATCTAGCTTCAAATTACAGGTATTTCTGGCCATTCCAACCTTTTGATCACTTTAGCTAACCATTTTCCCCGTATGATTGTGCAACAACTGTTTTTAATTACCACAATACATGTTCTGAAATCAGGATACCCCACCCCCACCTTTAGACGCCATAATACCCGAGTTGGCAGAGAAATAGTGATCGCTTTTATACTCTCCAATGATGCAGTTGGATTTTTGTCTTCCTAAAGTTTTCTTTATGAGTTCCTAAGGGTTTCAAATCTCTAGGATTTGATGGCAGCCTGACACTATTATTCTAGCAGAAGAATTAAGGATCAAACTTTACTTTATAGGTTTTCTCTTACGGGGCTCAGGTTCTTGAATTCTAAACATTCATCGATTCTCAAAGTCATAGTATGATTTCACATTATACATTTACTGGAATTGCATGATTTTGTTATATAAAAGAATTTTGGTTTACCATGTAGTCAGGTGTGTGCATATAATATAGTTTTATAACAACTGAAATTATGAACTCATACTCATCAGTATAAATTGTTTCATGCGAATACGAAAATAAAACAGATATGAGAACGAAATTTTAATATTCCGCTGCTGTGGATGAACAGTACAGCACAAAGATCTTCGTGAATAAATGAAGTCAGTGGAGTTCACACCTTAAAACAGAAATAGATGTTTCAGTCCGCAATAGTTCAAGTTTTCTAGGAAGCCACTTAAACAAGCAACATAGAGAAGTTTGTAATTTCATTTCATTAACTGAATTACGACCACAAATGACACCGTTATATACTCGTATTAGAAGAGATATGGCAAAAAGCACCAGAGCTGAGGAATTCTGCATTATGTATCTTTAGCAATATCAACATGCTATCTATCTAAAACGAAAACATCTCGATCAAATCAATTTAAAGTAAAATCAAGATAACTTTCAATATGTTGTACATGAAATAATTAGAGATTTATGACAGCAATTGAACATCAGTAAATTAGACAGCAATCCACAGTTGATGAGTACTGAGAAAAGTACCTCAACTTTCCCATAGATAGAGCTAAGCGATGACCAACAGAACGTACTCTTCTTTTGTAAAAGAATAGTGCATAAACACCCTAGGAAAATAAGTTCAGTCGATGTGATAAAGAGAAAGCTAACATTCAAAAAAAATTGAAAGCTAACCATGACTATGTGCAAATACCGGAAATTGTTGATGTCCAGCCAGAGCCAGTTCATGCACATTATCAATTGCTTCAATGAACGTTTCGAACTCATTGAACAAGGAATGGTCCTCCATCAGGGTAGGGAACATCAAAGCCTGCAGTGTATGACCACCAAAGAGCAAAGAATATCAAGAACTAAAAAAATATAGGTCAGCAATCATTAACATCATGATTCATAATTTTGATAAATATATGAGTATGAGAGATTGCTGATTAATCATTCGGCTTGAGCAAGGAGCAAATAAGGGTACAATCATATTTTCAGTGAAATTAACTGTACCCAAGAAAGACATTAACTTGATTAGATCACAAATAAGACCAGCATTCAAATGCGACTCACGAAACCCCTGCTTGATGATTAAACCACCCTTTGTCTGCTTGGTTATTTTCAGGAACCAACAAGGCTACCCCAACTTCCTTCACTTCATTGAGCATTCACATACACAACAACCACAACCAGGCCGTTTGCCAAATAATGTCAGGGCCAGTTACTTGAACCCTTCACCAAAACTCCTTTGGATCCCCTGCTAGTCTCCTCTCCTCTATTCTATATCTAATGCCATCTCCTCTACTAAGTCAAGCATTATGATGTCTTCTCTAACTACTTCTCACGTCATCTTGGGCATAACGTTACCCTTACCAGTTACCATTACCGCCACATATTTTAAATAGAACTGCAGCCTTAGAGATCAAATGGCAATATATAACTGAAATCCCCTTAACTCTAACCACCACCATGAACAGCTACACTAAAAATCAACAGGCTAGTACTAACGATCGTGCAATGTCCACCGTATCAGCAATTTGATTCAAGTAGATAGTAAAATTTTAAGAACAGAATACAGATAGTACCTCATACATGACACTGACAACTTCAGCATTATCACGTGTAGGAACATATTCTTGCCGTGAAATTCTAACATTTATATCTCTCAAGTGTTGAGTCACTCTTTCCTCGTCAAGAGTCCGCAGTACATCAAGAAGAGGACCAATGGAACCTAAGTCATACTCTGTGCTATACATCTCTTGGGCCTGATGGTGCTGAGAAATGCACTGGATGCATTGTCTCATTTCTCCAGAGATCCTCTTCCACAAAACTCTGAGGGGAGAATCGGGACGCTCGTCTTTGAAGTAATTATAGAACGTCTCTAAAAGAGGATCCATTATATCCCAAGAGCCACACCATATATGATTCTCTTCAGGTAATGAAATCAAGAAATTGAACGCATCCGCAAACCTGTACCCAACAGCAACAACAAAAAAGGTCCCTTCAATTCATGCTTAACTAAACAAAACAGGTGTTTAGAATCAGCCAGTAGCTTAGACACTACAAGCTAGCCATGGAGGTAATTTGTCTTCTGCACTGAGCTGAGCTTAGTTAAGTCAACAATCCTTTGATTTCAGAAACAAAGCGGAAAGAGAAAGATACTGCGTGAGAAAAATGCTATTCAGCAAACTAATGGATTAAAGGGTATTGAGGTTTTCCTGATTTGTTTTAATTATTAAATTCAGCTTCAGCAATAGCAAATATGTAAAACGCAAAAAACACCGTGCATTGGCATAAGATTGAAGAATGAAGTAATCGGGACACAAAGTGACATTAACTGAAAATAGAAATTGCATTACCATAGTTCTTTGAGCTGCGGAAGATGATGAAGACTGTAATCGTTGTCGTCTTCTTCTTCGATGCCTCTCCATCTATCCAATAGCTCTCTTTTCGTTGCCATTTTCTTTGCCGTTATCTATGTCTGTACAGAATTTTGGGTTATATGCATGGCCATTGCAATTCGACCAACAACAAAGAAACTAGGGTTTATCTCCAGTGCATAAATTATACGGAGGAGATGCAACAATATCAACGCGCGAAGACGGAATGTGAAGAAAATCGAAATGGTTTTATACGATTTTTTTTTTACTACGATGCTATGTGTCTGGACTGTATCATAACTAGTTTTATACCTTCGGCCTTACCGAGTACTAAAATTAATATTTTGATTAAATTATTATTCTATCAATAAAAGGCTTATTTGTAAAATAAAAAATAATATACGCTATAAACTAAACTTTAACATTTAAATTTAAATACACATTATTAAAAAGAATTGTCTTTTGAACTATTTAAGGAATTGTTCATTTAT
>JAYMSY010000221.1:0-13824 GCA_036897685.1 Monsonia emarginata | reverse complement strand
TATTGTGTGTTGCCTTCGATTTCTCGATTGATTGTACACGTTGATTTAGGGTTCTAATGGGATTAAGTTTTTAATCCGACACATGGACCTCGCAATCAATCAGTTTCAAGGCCTGGTTCCAGGTAATATATCCCAATGTTCTAACCTCGTATATCTTGGCATTCCCAGTAACAAGCTCGTAGGCTCAATTCCTCCCGAACTTGGATCCTTACAAAGGCTCCAACGACTTGTTATTTTCAACAACTCTCTCACGGGGCCAATTCCTCCCTCCATGGGTAATCTTTCGTCCTTGCAGACGCTCTCTGCTTCCATCAATTACTTTGAGGGAAGCATCCCAAGCACGTTCGGGCAGTTGACAAGTTTGTCATATTTGGCTCTTGGTGCTAATAACTTATCTGGTACCATCCCTCCCTCTCTCTACAATCTCACTTCCATTACTCTCTTTTCTGTCCCAATAAACCAACTTCATGGCTCTCTCCCACCACATTTGGGCCTTACTAACTTCCCAAGGCTTGAGAAGCTTAACATATTCATGAACCGCTTCAGTGGTCACATTCCTAGGTCTATTGCTAATGCTTCCAATCTAGCATACATCGACATTCGTCAAAACGAGTTCAGTGGAGATGTTCCTTCCTTAGCCAGCTTGCATAACCTTGAGGTACTAACACTTGGCAGCAACAGCTTAGGGACTGGAGAAGATGAAGACTTGAAATTTCTACCATCCTTGGTCAATCGTACCGGTTTACAAGTTCTCAATATGCGTGGTTGCAACTTTGGTGGAATGCTCCCCGAAACTTTGAGAAACTTCTCTACAAAGCTCAGAGTAATGACCGTCGAATTGAACAACATACACAGAACCATTCCAGCTGGGATTGGAAATCTCATCAGCCTGACTGGATTAGGCCTGGCAGCAAACCAGTTCAGCGGGGCTATACCAAGCTCACTCAGCAGATTGTCAAAGCTAAACCATCTGGCTTTGAACAATAACAATCTGTCAGGGGCAATCCCTTCTTCCTTGGGGAATCTGACTTCACTTGATTGGATCAGTTTGATGCATAACAATTTGGAGGGTCACATTCCGGCTAGTCTCGGGCAGTACAAGCACATGGAGTTCATGAGACTTTCATCCAACAATCTCAATGGCTCCATTCCCAAAGAGGGTATGGGTCTTTCCGCTATATTTACATTGCTTGATCTCTCTCATAACCAATTAACAGGCACTCTCCCCGCTGAAATAGGCCAACTGACCAACCTAGCCGTTGTGGATGTTTCCGGTAACAAGTTATCGGGTGAAATTCCTACTGGTC
This sequence comes from Monsonia emarginata, assembly GCA_036897685.1. NCBI lineage: Eukaryota > Viridiplantae > Streptophyta > Magnoliopsida > Geraniales > Geraniaceae > Monsonia > Monsonia emarginata. Next base: position 12,517 of record JAYMSY010000221.1, on the reverse strand, counting down.
TTGGCAGCTGCATAAGCTTAACAAGCCTCAACATGAGTGACAACCTCTTCCATGGCACTATTCCTCAATCTTTTAGCTCCTTGAGAGCTATTGACTCTTTAGATTTGTCAAGTAACAATTTATCAGGACAGATTCCACAGTTCTTGGAGATTTTTGGCGTCCTTCAAAATTTGAATCTTTCTTATAATGATTTTGAAGGTGAAGTGCCTGCAAATGGTGTTTTCACAAATGCAACTGTCGTTTCAATTATCGGGAATAAGAGGCTTTGTGGGGGTATTCCCCACCTGCAATTGCCTAAGTGCAGCAATGCTCACAAGTCAAACAAGCAAAAACTGTCTTTTGCACTTAAAATTGTGATTTCCATTACTGGTGGACTCATCTCGCTAACACTTGTAGCTACTGTCTCTTACTGGTTGTCAGCAGGGAGAAAAGTGCAAGTTAGCTCCTTGTCACTTTTGGTTGATGATTTAGTGATGAGGTTGTCATTTGAAAATCTCTTGAAAGCAACTGATGGGTTCGCTTCAACGAATTTAATTGGTCATGGTAGTTTTGGTTCTGTGTACAAAGGCGTCCTGGCAGAAAATAAAACGATAGTTGCTGTCATAGTCCTTGACCTCCAATTGAGACAAGCTTCCAAGAGTTTTATGGCCGAATGCCAAGCATTGAGAGGTATCAGGCATCGAAATCTTGTCAAGGTTTTGAGTGCATGTTCGAGTATTGATTTTCAAGGAAATGACTTTATGGCTTTGATATACCAGTATATGCCCAATGGAAGTTTAGATGAATGGTTGCACACAAATTCTAGTGTTGGTGATGATGAATCGAAGAATTCGAGCTTCCACAAGAGATTAAACATAGCCATCGACGTGGCGTCTGCTTTAAACTATCTCCATCATTGCTGCCCAACACCGATCGTTCATTGTGATTTGAAACCAAGCAATATTCTAATGGATAACGACATGACAGCCTGTGTAAATGACTTTGGATTAGCAAGATGCCTTTCAGAAGGTGCACAAGTTTCTTCTAGCAATACACTGGGAATAAAAGGATCAATAGGTTACATCGCGCCGCGCCAGGTAATTCGTAATATATCATAGTATTATTTTACTACTTCTAAGGACATATTTTAGTTGTGATCATATAGAGATTAAGTTTTGAACATGTGATTCTTCTTGTTTTCTAATTAGTGCAGAATACGGCATGGGAAGTGGGTGTCAACTAATGGTGATGTGTATAGTTATGGTATGTTGCTATTAGAGATGTTTACGGGGAAGAGACCTACTGACCATATGTTTAAAGATGGCTTAAACCTTCACGAATTTGTTCTGTTAGCGTTGCCTAGTCATGTTATAGAAATTGTAGATCCAATAGTATTTGTGGTAGAAGAAGGCGCGAACATCGAAAGTCATCGAAATATAAGCGGGCCAAGAATAGGCCTTAATGTGGAAGAGTGTAGCTTCCATATTTGGAATTGGGATTGCATGCTCTGCAGAAACACCGAGTGAACGACCTCATATGGGTAATGTTGTAGTTCAGTTGCATGGCATAAGGGATGTTCTTCTGGGGACTAGGGTGCCTATGAGGATTTAAATCATTGATGTGTGTTTGTAATGATAAGATGTGCTAGCAATTTATGTATTGGATTGACAGTAACAAGTAGGCGCACTTATTTGGGGATATTTTTTTGTTTTATAAAGTTTTGGGAGAAAAGTTGGTTTGTAATGAATTATATTGAAGTACATGAATTGAAGCCCGCTTTGATCACTAGCAAAGCAGAGACTAATCTAGAAAATCCAATGCCTTCAAGTACAAATATGTGAGATGGAAGATTTAAGAACTCTGGATGGAAGACTTTCTTTTTTTCTTTTATCAAGTACATCATATTGCTAGTGCTTCTGGTCACCATAATCAAAATATCATTAACAAACAGACCATGATATATAGCGAAGCAAAGTAGTGTTTGATCACGACTCATGTTGCCTTTCCAACTTCACAAATTTTGATGTACTCTTAAAACTGCTAAATAACACTTAGAAGAACTTGTAAAGGGTAGAAAGGGAGACCAAATTGATGAAAAAATCCATCAATTCTAAGCGGATACAAACAACGCCCATGACAGACACGCAGATGCACGAATAGAGGCTGTGAGAAAGGTCATAAAATGTCTTTTTTGTAGACTACTTCTCAGAAAATCTTATGTACAACGATATCCAATTTCGGAAGAAATTTCATATGAGGAGGCATGTATTCCTCCATATCGTGCAAGAACTAAAAGATTGAGATCGTTATTTTCAACAACGCCGCGATGTTACAGGTAGACTCAATTTCTCTTCTTTACAAAAATACATTGCAGCAATTAGAATGCTGGCATATGACAGTCTAGCAAGCACCTATGATGAGTACATTAAGATGGGCGAGAAAACGACAATTCAATGCTTGCTGAAATTCTTTAAGGGAATTAACACGTTGTTTAAGGAGGATTACCTCTAGAGGCTCAATGCTACAGATGTGCAACGTCTGTTGCAAATAGGAGAGAATTGGCTTCCCAGGCATGTTAAGAAGCATAGATTGCATGCACTGAGAATGGAAAAACTGTCCCGTAGCGTGGAAGAGAGAGTTCACCAAGGAAGACCACATGGTCCCCATTATTATGTTGGAAACAGTTGTTTCACAAGATTTGTGGATTTGACATGCTTTCTTTGGGATTGTTGGTTGTAATAACAACTTAAACATGCTAAATTAATCCACCTTATTAACTCGGCCTTTGAGGGGAGAAAGAACCTGAGGTTTGTTTCATAGTTAATGGATGTGAGTACTAGAGGGGATACTATTTAGCAGATGGTATATATTCGGAATGAGCAATATTTGTGAAAACCATCCCCCTACTTATAATCGAGAAGCAAAAACTATTTGCAAGTCGTCAAGAGAGTGTGAGGAAGGATGTCAAATGAGCTTTTGGCTTATTGCAAGCTAGATTCAGTATCGTTAAATGGTCTGTTCGCTTTTGGAAACGTAAAACAGTTGCAAACATAATGCACACATACATCATATTACACAATATGATTGTTGAGGATGAATGCGATTCATATCAACACCACGTGGACATCAATTACGAGGCGAGTAGCTTGACGAAGACTCCCACATTTGGAGTAATCCATGGAGCAACCCCTAATTTCAACGCGTTCCTCGCAACAGACCGACAAATATGCGATCGAGATTTGCATAAATAGTTGAAAGATGATTTGGTTGAACATATTTGAGAGCATAATCAAAATGACAAATGAAGTTCTTGTAATTCGTCTTTGTTTTCCCATGTACTCATTTCAATAAAATTCAATTCACATCTAATTGTGCATTTCAAATTTTGGCAACTATTTATAGATTTGAAGTAAAATTTAAACATATGATGTGAGGCCAAAAAAAGGGTTAACTCGGCAAGTTGGTCTTCTCGCATCGCCTCTCACATCTTCACCATTGTGGGAAATGGATGCGAAATTGGTGGGCCCATAAAAATGCATATGACATCACAATGGCTTTCAACTCTTTTCCGGCAATGAAACCAACTGAATCTCCAAAATCTCCAGCTAGAGTTTCTAAAACATTTTCTAAGTCCAAATTATCTTCAACTTTCGATCAAACACACATGCGCTCAGAGAAAACGCATTAAGCGAACACATGAGCTGTTACCCTTGAATTTGCCTCCGACGTGAGAGTAAGATCTCTGGAGAGAAAACGGGTGTAAGCTTTGTGTGTGTTTGTGTGTAATGAAATTAAGAAAGTCCTAACCCTTGCCTTGTGCGTAGAGGGTGGTATTTATACTCACAGTGGTGTAAGACGTAGGCCCTGCGCCCTTCATATACCTTTGAGGGTGGAGACCTAAGGGTGCGATTGACCCTTGCATCTGTGTGGAGGTATCTCAACTCTCGGTCAAGCGTAGTCGCGTGTAGGACGCCCCTGGGGTCATCTAAGGTTTGTCGGAATGTGTTGGACGTGGAAGATGGTTGTGGGGACATGTTGGACGTGGGGGATGGCTCTGCATGAGTAGGGAGGCACCAACAATGTGTACACGTCGTGGGAGAGATGTAGAGGACATGCATGGAGGTTGGAGATGCATGGGGAGTAAGGAGGAGGAGTTCGTGGAAGAGGAGGCCGTGGGGGCTGAATGCATGCGCGGGTGGGGGATGTTTGTTGTGCGTGGCCAAGGAGGAGTAGAAGCTGTGTGGATGGAGGGGCGGAATGGACCTGCATGGGGGCAAGGGAAGCCACGTGCGTGAAGGGCAGATGTGCATTGGCGAGGATGGCATGTGCGTGGATGCAGCGTGCGAGGTGAGCTGCGTACGAGGGGCGCATGGACAACACGCGCATGGGGGGCAAACGGATGCAAACGCTGGCACGCGCGCAGATGGGGAGGGGGTTTGCGCGCAAAAGGAAAGGACTTGCGCGTTGCTGGGTTCGAATCTAGGACCTCAAGGGTAGCAGGTTGGCTCCTTACCACTATGTCACTGTGTCTCTTATGATATGTTTGCTGAGTGTTGGTTTTCTAGGGTTTTGGGGATTTTTAGTGGTTCTTTGGTTAAGTGTTTGGGGTGAGATTTGATGGTTGGTTCAAGGTAGCATGCGCGAGGGAGCGCGCCAAAATCTTGGTGTCAACAGTAAGCTATCTATTTAATCAATTTTGTTTATGTTACTTTATGATTTCATGGTAAAGATCATTTGTTTCTGTGTGACCAGAATTGATTTCCTTTATTTTTGCACAATCATCATTTTGGATCCTCATGAATATGGGTGCTAGAACAACTAGAAATAACACTAATTTTATAAAGCTAGAAACACATGTAAGTGTGCTATGTTTTGTTGCTCATAAAATCTAGAAATAGACATTGAAAATTATGAATAATTGTTCACTATTGTTCACAGGTTCTTGAGGCGAGTCAATATTTTATACCGCTTTTACTACTTACAGTAGATAGTCCACCGGAGCTTATAGTTTCTGGGGCCAACCAAGCAATTAACCAGGTAGGAATAGCTGCTATAATCAGTTAGTTGTGTTGGTGATATGGCAAACATTTATAGATAGGAAATACTATCTGATTTACACACACACAAACATTTATATGTCTACAACTTGATATGGCATAGCATATCCAGAATAATATACAGCATGGTGTGGCATAGCTAAATGAGTTTGTGGATGTGTGTGTGCGCGCGTGCGTTCCTCTTGAAAAAAATATTTGGAGATTATGTAATATATTTTAATTTGTTACATTAGGTAAACCATTTTGGTTCTTTTGTGAGGTCCTTCTTCAGCCTCCCTGCGCCGGAAGATCATGTTGCGGCCCGAATGGTACTTACCACACTCGACTCTGCTGTGCACTGGGCGACCAGTTCACCGTATGGACCAGTTCATATTAATTGCCCTTTTAGGGAGCCATTGGATAACAGTCCCAGCAAGTGGATGCCAAGATGTTTGAAAGGGTTAGACTCATGGATGTCTAGTCCTGAGCCATTTACAAAGTATATTAGAGCACAACATTATAATTCACACAGAGATATTCATGGCCAAATGTCAGAGGTCATAAAACTTATTAATGGGGTTAACAGAGGACTTCTACTTGTTGGTGCAATTCATACGGAAGATGAGATATGGGCAACTCTTCTCTTGGCTAAGCATCTTTCATGGCCTATTGTAGCTGACATCCTGTCTGGTTTACGATTGAGAAAGCTTCTAACTCCTTTTCCTGAAATTGAAGAAGATTTGTTATTTGTTGATCATCTCGATCACGCTCTTCTCTCAGATTCTGTCAGGAAGTGGATGCAGATAGATATGATTATTCAGGTAAATCTTCACTTTACATTTTATTTTACTTGGCTTATGGTTGAAGCAGTTGCAGTTTGTGTGCATGCATGGCCTCTTTGAGACATGAAAGGAAAATGTTTTATGTAAGTTTGATGTATCAACTATCGACTATTTTTTTTGTCATATTACTATGATATGAGAGTTGACCAAATATATGATTTCTGTTCTAAAAACTTTTTAGGTTGACAATTTGGCTAGTGGTATGCGTGCTAAAGTTATCTACTTTCTTTTCTTATAAATTGGTTGCATGTTTTGAATCATAAACAGATTGGGAGTAGGATTACAAGCAAGCGCATTTCTCAGATGTTGGAGGATGTCTGTCCAAGCACATATATGATGGTAGCCAATCATCCATATCGTCACGATCCTTCTCATATTGTAACACACAGGATCCAGAGTAGCATTGTTCAATTTGCGGATAGTTTACTCAGGGCCCCTTTTCAACAAAAAAGCAGCAACTGGACTGGTTATCTTCAAGCATTGAATATGACGGTATTTGATCGATATCAAGCTTGTTTCAGCATTTTTATCTGTTACATTGACAGGCTTTTGTCAGCATAACTCGATATTGGTTCAAGCAAATCAGATTAACTTAAGCTTTGACTGAGCATTATAATTGCAACTAGACTGAATACAACTAAACTTCAATAAAATATATTATGGCTTAGCTTGTGCAATTTTTTGCTGCATTCTTTTATATTTATCCATTGTTCGATTCTTATATCTACTATGTAAAGATTGTTGACATATTTTAATGGTGGTAGAGGTGTCTTGGGCATGTTTAGGATTATGTTTCGGCTATATGCACTGTACAGCTTAAAGTGGATGTTTGCAATTTATATGCGGTGAATCAAAGCCCCTTTAGGACAAAGGAATAGTTTTAGTTTCTATGTAGGTTTTGTTGCCATATTATTACTCTCATTTTCTTTGAATAACTTTGTTAACTATCTTCCCTGTTTTTCAGGTTTCTCGGGATCTGTCATTTCAGATTCTTGCCACACAGTCCTTAACCGAACCTCAACTAGCTTACACAATTTCAGAAGCTCTCTCATCACAGTGTGCTCTTTTTGTCGGGAACAGTATGGCAATACGTGATGCAGACATGTATGGGCGTAGTTGGGGAATACACAATGATAGTGTTGCAGCTATGATGTTCAGCTTGAAACTACCATGTCACGGGGTACAGGTGGTTGGAAATAGGGGATCTAGTGGTATAGACGGTTTGCTTAGCACAGCTATTGGTTTTGCTGTAGGATGTAACAAGCGAGTGAGTGCTTGCATTTCGTTTGCATCTAATGTTGAGAGAACAGCATAAAGGTTCCTACTCCGCATTTAGTAGTATTTAGTCATGGTATACTTAGGTTTTCTCTATGGTTGTTTCTTCAGGTATTTTGTGTGATTGGGGATGTTTCTTTCCTTCATGACACGAATGGTTTGGCAATCTTGAACCAAAGGTAGGGCATCATGTTCAATATACAGGTTTTATTTGATTTTATCTACACATATCATGTACATTTTGTATTTTACTTGTAATTTTCCATTTTGTAACTTCATATTGTCGACAAAAGCCTTACAGAATCAGCGTTGTAATATCTGTATACTTAGATATTAGAGGTGTTTATTATATACCTTATGGCCGGTGTACCTTTTAGTATCCTAGTATTCTACATCCCTTTTTATGATTCCATAAATCTATTGCACGACCTTTATTGGTTGAGTTAATAAAAGGATCTACCATGTTGAAGGGTATCAAGTAAACCAATGACGATATTCGTGATAAACAATCATGGCGGTGCGATCTTCAGTCTCCTTCCCATTGCTAAGAGAGCTGAGCCAAGGGTCTTGGATCAGTATTTCTACACCTCTCATAACATTTCAGTCAACAAGCTATGTTTGGCACATGGGTAAAGATGTTCTTATACAAAATTTATTTGTACCTTCCTAGCTGTACGTTTGACGTTAAAAATAACAATTTTTGGGAAACTGTTCAGTACTTGACTGTAACTCTGTAAATCATGATGCATTGGGAACGTGCACATACTTATTTACATCCTCTTTTCTTACCACATACATTACAGCTAAAACTACTTGCTTTCACTTAATAAGATTTAATAAATGTGCAGTGTAAAGCATTTAAGAGTGCGAACAAAGCTAGAACTTCAAGATGCTTTGTTCTCGTCTCAATATGAAGAGGCAGATACTGTCATTGAGGTTGAAAGCTGCATTGCTTCAAATGCTTCCTTCCACAGGTAATTAGGTTGCACTGTTTGAATCGCAGTTTCTTTTAAGTCAACAGATGATTATGAGTAAACAACTGACTCATCATTTCCTTTGTCTCAGCGTCCTTAGGAATTCTGCGTGCCAAGCAGCTGACCGTGCTTTAAAGATCCTTTCAGGGCTCTCTGTTTCAGATTCACTTTCACCAGGCTTCTTTCTCTGCAAAATTCATGAAATGGAGTTCTCGCTATATAGGTGAATCTTTTTTTTCCAATACTTGAAATCTCACACTTCATTTTGAATTCAGGGCATTAATAACTTGTTGTATATTTTGGCAGAATTGCACTCCTCGCTCCACCTACCTCAACTCTTATTAATGATCAGACCCGGTTCTACAGAGAAGGCTTTATTTTATCTCTGTCTCTTGAAGATGGAAGTGTTGGGTTTGGGGAGGTTAGTTTCTGTTGGGTGTTCCCCTTCACTTTTGCTTCCAGTAATAAGAAAATTGGAAGAACTGTGTATTTACTTTTATTTCAGAAATGACGCTAGTTATAGATGATGCACCTAGAAAACTCTGTTCTTTTCTTCGATTCTCTTTTCTGTCTGGTAATGTAATAGAATAAGAAGGGAGGCTAGGAAGCTCTTTGCTTATGCTTCGTCTTCAAATTTCAAATTTGTTTAGCTGATGCATTATCTTTATATGACAGGTTGCTCCTCTTGAAATACACAAAGAAAACCTGGTAGATGTAGAAGAGCAACTCAGGTGTCTTCTTCATGTAATAAAAGGCGCTAAGATCAGTTGTTCCCTCCCACTGCTAATGGGCTCGTTTTCTTCCTGGATATGGAATGAATTAGGAATCCCAGTAGGTCTATGCAACTATGTTCAACATCAATGGAGTTAGTTATTTATCTGTTCGGCTAATTTGCTGTTAACTTGTACAGCCAAGTTCAATCTTTCCTAGTGTCAGATGTGGGTTGGAAACGGCTATTCTCAGTGCCATAGCCGCAAGACAAGGCTCCAGTTTGTTGAATTTGCTCCATCCTCTGAAAGATGAAGAAGCATTATCTGAAAGGTCTTCAGGAGTTCAGATTTGTGCACTTCTTGATTCTGACGGGACTCCCAAAGAGGTAGCTCATTTAGCTGCTACACTAGTGGATGAAGGATTCACTGCAATAAAGCTTAAAGTGAGCTTTTCTTACTCAAACCATTGCGCTATTATATTCTTGACTCGCAGTTATTCATAAAACCATTCATTTCAGGTTCTTGGATTTATCGGGATGTTAATTACTTATTATATAATTCTTAGGTTGCACGTCGAGGAGATCCAACTGAAGATGCTGCTGTTATACAAGAAGTAAGGAAAAAGGTTGGACACCAGGTTGAACTCCGTGTGGATGCCAACCGAAACTGGAACTACGAAGAAGCTCTCGAATTCGGTTCTCGCATAAAAAATTGTAACCTACAGTATATTGAGGTATGCTTTGAGGGCTATTTCCCGGTATAACTACTTGCCCTCTTTTGTTAGCAGGAATGAAAAATACTGTTTTATCTACTTTATTAAGTTGTTAAATACCGAGATGAGAGATCCATGGTTGTAGTAATATGTGATGTTAGATTGAATATATTGAATTGTGTGCCTCATCATTATTTCTCCCCTTCGCAGGAACCTGTTCGGAATGAAGATGATATCATTAAGTTTTGTGAAGAAACTGGCTTACTCGTAGCACTTGATGAAAGTATTGAAAACATTCAAGGCAATCCTCTTACAGTATTGGAAAAGTACGTTCATCCAGGAATCGTTGCTGTTGTAAGTGACTGAGTTTTCTTTCTCGCCTTTATTTATATGAAGTAACTGAGGTTTCACAATATGATGTGTCGAATACTGACTGAGATAATTGTGAACCAACACATATTTTTTTTGATCTGATGCTTGAATTTGCAGGTTATCAAACCGAGTGTTGTTGGCGGATTTGAGAATGCAGCAATAGTTGCACGATGGGCTCAGCAACAGGGGAAAATGGCTGTTCTGAGTGCCACATTTGAAAGTAGCATAGGTTTGTCAGCATATGTTCACTTTTCCTGTTACCTCGAACTGCAGAATGTGGAAGCACGGAAGTTGATGAATAAAGAACTTGCTCCATCTATAGCCCATGGTCTTGGGACTTATCGATGGCTTGAAGAAGATGTAACAACGGATCCCCTCAGGATATGTCGAAACCCATGCAATGGCTTTGTTGAAGCACCTATTATGGATGCTAATAGACTCTTACAGAAATTCCAGATCAATCACAAAGTCATTCAAAAAACTTTTGCACAACAAGAAGTTGTTAAGTACCGGTTGAATGTGGATTCAAAGGGATTATCTTATTCCATCGAAGTGCTGGAGACTGGACAAATGACTGATGTAAGCAAAAGGATCTCTCTCTCTCTCTCTCTCACTCACGCTCAAACGGACACAGATTATAGTACCCTTGCCATATGTAGCGGCCATACATTCTATTACTCCAATCATGTTTACTCTTCGGCTGTGTTGATGCAGGGTAATGTACTTGTTTTTCTTCACGGTTTTCTTGGAACCGGTCAAGACTGGATCAGTATCATGAAGGCCATATCAGGATCCGCTAGATGCATTTCAATTGATCTTCCCGGCCATGGTGGATCAACTATTCAACATCGCGGCAGTGAAGCAGCTGCAGAGGAGTCTAGCTTGTCCATTGAGATAGTTGCCGATGTCCTGTGCAAGGTGATTGGTCGTGTTACTGATAGGAAAGTTACACTCGTCGGATATTCGATGGGAGCAAGGATTACATTATTCACAGCCTTGAGGTTAAGCAATCAGGTAAAGGACATAACTTAAGCATTTGAGTTTCATCCATGACAGAAACATAGCAAGTGTATGTGTAGCTAACTGAAACAAACCGTGTTTATGAAGATCCAAGGAGCTGTCATAATATCCGGGAGCCCTGGATTGAAAGATAAAGCAGCTAGAAAAACCCGCAAGGCTAAAGATGATTCCAAAGCTCGCGCCCTTGTTGCTCATGGCTTACACATCTTCCTCGATTCCTGGTATGCCGGAGATCTGTGGAAAAGGTAACTCTTAGATTATGCTTCCTCTGTCATAAAACAAATGTCCTGTTTTCTGAATTTGGATGTCCCAGAATAAATGTCCTCAAGTTACGTGTGGAATACCGATAATATCCTTCTTACGAGTTAGTTATAAACACTTAGGGGGTTAAAACATGTAAACTGAAGGAAACATCAAGCACGAACTCTGCTAATCCTTAATTTCTGGAAATAATCACGGAATATTTGTCTGTTGAACAGCTTAAGAGAGCATCCTCATTTTGATCATATAGTCGCCAGCCGCTCTCAGCACGGTGATGTGAACAGTCTTGCAAGAACGCTATCAGATCTTAGCACTGGGAGACAGCCGTAAGCTTCAATAGATATTTTACCTTTGAAGCGTCCTATATGCATAAAAAGATCTTATCCGTCTTCTTGTTTCCTCAGGTCATTGTGGGAAGACTTGAACCAATGCAAAGTACCTCTTCTGCTCGTCGTCGGAGAGAAAGACCTGAAGTTCAAGAGAATTGCTCGGAAAATGTTGGATGAAATGGGGCGTAGAAACGACATGATCCATGACATGGTCGAGATTCCAGATTGCGGGCACGCTGCTCACCTGGAGAACCCTCTGCAAACTGTCCGGGCTCTGAGACAGTTTCTTACGCGACTGAAAGGTAGCGAAAGTGCCCGGAACTAATCATATTTTTAGTTTGCACTTTGCAGCGCTCAGTAATCACTTGAGTAGGCTTCGCCTTTCTTCCATACACGAACAAATTCAAATTTTAGACATCATGCTTGAGGCACACGGTTATTAGCCAACTGGCCAAACTTTGTTGGTTCCATTTACTGATAATACATTATTAAGATCGATTCTTGACATCGGTTCTTCAAAACCTTGATGTGATAAGGTTGTTAATCACACCTTATTATTGATAATACACTACATAATTATATTGTCTTCAAGACCTTGATGTGATATGATTGCTAATTTCATTTATTACCATTAAAAACTAAAGATTTTAAATTTAGTGTTTAACTTCACTTTTTATTTTGTCTTTATGTGCTATCATATGTATCGTTTTAATTTAACTATATATGCTTATCAAATTTTTTTTAAAACTATATATGGATATTATAGGTAATTTATAGCTGACAGGCCAACCTTACGTTTTGAGAGGTCTAAAGCAAAATTTTGAATATCGACCTTTTATTGAATTACACCATATTATACAGTAAAAATATTATTATTTAAATTCCTAAATAAAGAGTCCAATAAGCAAGAGATGCATATTTCCCTCAAAATTAATATTGTAGTAGTCATAAAGGAAGCATGACTACAATTCAAACAAGTAGAAATTAAGCATCAAATTCATCTATTT
>JAYMSY010000220.1:0-13917 GCA_036897685.1 Monsonia emarginata | reverse complement strand
CGCCGTCGCTGCGCCACCCCCCCGTCCCTCCAAAGGAGGCCCCACCGCCAGAACGGGCGGTTGGTCCTCGAAGCAGTGTCGGTGTCCAAACAAAACAACTTCATAGCAGAGCGCCATGACGGACGACTTGTCCTAACCTTTCTCAACCCTTCGTCTAAGCAACAACAGAAAGAAGCACAGTTGGACCAAGAAATATTTCAAAAAGAGAATGCAATAGATGAGGTTGAAGAGTACGAGGAAAGTGAAACAGACGACGAGGACAAGAACAAAGAAGAAAGTGAAACAAGCAAAGAGATTGAGATCACACTGTACCGAGCGCCAAATATGACCAGCCTCGGAGCGATCAAGCTCCACAGGTTGGCTCTAGTGATCAACAAGCCCAAGAACCCAACATCGCCTCATAAGTTCAACGAGACGGTTGCTAAAACGCTTACTCAAAACCTACCGCCGCGTCCGCCAACGACGACGCGACTGACAACAACGACATCGTTCAATGCATATGAATATTGCTGGAGGTCCAAGCCCACCACAGCACAAGCCATGGAAAAGAACAACAACAACAAATACATCATCTCCAAGAACAATTCGTCAATAATTTCAAATAATTACACTAAGCAAGAATTGGTGGTGATTCCCAATTTGAAGGGATGCAAGGAGCATAAAAGGTCTATTTTTCAAGAACCGTATTGCATAGCTACATCTTGATGATCACTATCGGGTGACGTATGACCTGATCGATTTAGTCTTTCAATCGATTTTTAAAATATTAATGTGTTTTTGTTTATCCAAATATAGTACCCAACTAGTACTATAGAGGTATGAGTATTTAGTTACTATGTCTGGTCTTTTTTTCTCTTACCTTGTTTTTCCACTTCCACTCTTGTGAGGGTTAGTGTTGTCAAATAAGAGAAATCAATGAAAGAAAATGGGAGAGATTGTTACTTTTTCTTCTCTCTCTCTCTCTTTTTTTTTTGTGTAATATGAGTTTTAATTTATAAGAGCATCTACACTGTCATTTTTGGATGAATCTTACGTGGTTGCATAGTGACTAACCCAAAGTAAATGACTGTACATTTAAATTAAATTGGTTGGTCGGTTGGTTCCGAAGTCGGACCAACCGACCAAATAGTTAGAAAAAAATCAAACATATCTATGGTTTGTGGATAATCACGATGAAACTAACAATTAATGTCGCAATTTACTGTTCTCACAGTAATGACAACCGACTGTAAAAGATACAGTAACTTCATAGCCCCTTGGAGGCTTTAATAGTGTTGTTTTTACATGACAAAGAAAAGTCAAAACCGTGGAGCATCTTCTTTGACTTAGTGGACTGTCTCTATCTGTCCATTGTTGTGAATTGTGTTGTAATGGTTTTTTTTTTCTTTATTAAGACAGTCAAATTGGGTTCTAATTTTGTTGTACTGTCTGGACCCAAATGATGTTCATTTTGGGAACAAGACGATCTGGTCTTGATTTGTTGCACTCTTCACTGGCTTTGTTTGTTCCAAAGTCTAAAGCTATTTCTTCACTTTGTGCCAAAGTCTAAGCCATTTTGGACTCATCACAACATGGTTTTGTAATATTTCTTAATGAATTGTGCAAATTGTTTGGGTTACATCACAAGAGCATCCACAATGAGAGATCTGATAGATTTAAGGTAGGATTACAAATTTAAATCTCTCATTAAATCTTATAGAAGAGATAAAGATTTAGATTCTAAACTTCTCTTCAATTTCCATTTCGACGAGTTGCACGCTTTATTTCGCCCCATATTGCACTCTTAAATTCCTTCTTAAATCGTCTCATTGCATCTTGGAGATTTAAATCTGTAACCCCCCTTAGATCCTCCTTATTATGGATGCTCGAACAAATCCTCGAAGAGAGATGATCCTAATTGTGTAGCTCACGAGCGCATGTATCGGAGAAGATTGCACCTGGTTGTGTAATCCATACTATCAAAAAGTTATAAGGTGATCAAAGATGACAGCCAAGAGGGCCTGGGTTCGAATATCTTCTTAGGTGAGAATAGTGCAACTCATTCTGCCATCTCCAATGGGCTGTTACATTGGTTGCGGCATCCAAACAACGCAAGGGCAGCTGAGTTAGCTTGTTAGGTCGTCGAGCTGCATATCAACTCGTCAGCCTGACCAACTTTTTTTTTTTTTTGTTTTTAGTCAGTTCACCAAGCTGCACCTCATCCATATGAATAATCTACTGTCCCACTGGAGACATGATCTACTATCTCCCAATTTTTTGTGCGACCCCACATTTTGAAGGGCCATTAAAGATGCCCTTAAAAGAAACCAACGGAGATGAGTTCAATATGGCCCACTAAATGACTTGGACTGGGCCGAGAATGCAATATTGGGCTTCTGGACAAGATATGTCGAAAACTAAAAGCCCAATAACGAGAATTAAAAGTGAAAAAAAGGTCGGGTTTCACGAGTTGACTCAGCCCGCTCGTCCGAGTTCCCGCCCTACGAACGGAGGGGGGAGACCTGAAACCTCGAAACGATCGGTTCATTTGCTTTTGTGCTCGGCAAGCTCGCGATCGGAGAAAGCGAATCACAGAGAAGAAGAAGAAGAAGAAGCGCGATGGGAGAGACGGCGACTTCAGCTGAAGACGATTTGCTTCTCAAGAGCTTCTTCGCCGAAGTCAGCGAAGTCGAGAGAGACAACGAAGTCGTCAGGTAATTTTTCTTCTTCGTCCCAGAGAAAACGAAAACTTCAATCCATATCCTTGTTTGAATCTATGCATAGATTCATTGTGAATTGTTCTGCGATTTTGTCTCGCCGCATGATTTTGATTCGTGAGAGTTAGGGTTTTTTTTTTCTGGTGTGGTGTGTTTCTTTTCCTCGCGATTATGAGTGCTTGTGTTTACTTCTCCGTGAACACGATTGAAGCTTTTATTGATTCGGAGATTTCATTTTACAGAGAATTTGATATGCATATATGTTTCGAGCTTTGAATTGGAAAAGATAAAGCAAGGGCTAAAAATGGATTGATATGGTGTAATTTGATCTGCTCCTGTGGTTAGGGGTTTTGATGGAGAGAGAAGGTGAACAGTGAATAAGCTAGACAAAGAGCTTTGTGTCCATATCCATGTTGATGAGTTGATTGAGTGAAACCTGAGAGAGGGAGGTGGTGGGGGTTTAGGGTCTATGTATTTTGACAAACTCATGCTGTTTTACGTATGATCAACAACTACAGAGAAAGTTGAAGCCAGTCATCTAAATTTTCCTCTAGATGTGGTTCAATGAAAACAATATGTTATGTATGTAGTACCTTGGCATGCCAAATATGCCACCATCATATAATTGCTTCGCTAGGGCCTGATCTGATTAACTTGGAGCTGAAGTAGGAACGCATACTGTTGCGTTACAGTATTGGAATCTGAAACCTACTAACCTAGTACTTAGGGTTCATGTAAATAAGGAGGGAATAGGAATTTTTTTTTTGCGTGAAGGATCTGTGTTCGTTATATTGCTCTCTGCTTATAAATTATAACCTGTTGTCCACTCAGTGTTATAAAGGGTGTGAGGGCGAACTTAAGACACTAGGTTCATGGGATGGAGATTCGTGGAGTGGGCTTCAGTGAAGTGAGGAAGACTTCAAAAATAATAAATTGGAGCATAAACATTACCAAAATAAATTTCATGTAATTTTTTTTAATAAAAAGGAACAGGAAAAATTATTTATTGCTCGTGTATCTTGTTCTTTGCTGCTGGTTCTTCCTTTTCTGTTTTTGATTATATCCTTTTTATCAATTTGTCCAACAATAATATAGCAGAAACCCTATAATGAAGAGTATTCATTGTAAAAGTCTCAATTTACAAGACAAAATTAGTTGTATTGTAAATTAGGACTAATAAAGATGTGGCGTCTTCTTTAGTATTACCCCAGTTTTATAGACTAGAATAAAGTGCTTTTTACTTGAAATGAACCAATGTAGAGAAAAAAGAACTGAAATTTTTTACTGAGGTGCTCCTCATCTTGTGCCTCAAATACAGCAGAGAGGCGCAGGCTTCAAGGCCTCACATGAGCCTCAATCAAAGTGCCATGCGTCTGCAATTTTGGGGCTACAGTATGCACCTTGGGGCTTTCTACGCTGCTTAGATGCCAGATAGATAGGCTTCATTTTAAACTGAATGCACATCTTCTTTCATTTTTAGGATGGGTAATGGTAGAAAATTTCATAAAAATGATAAGTGGAGAACATACAAGTGCATATGGACAGTATGGAAGAGATACCTCGGAACAACAAATACTCTAGCCAACACCTACACTATTCAAGATGTCAGAAAAAAAGGAAAAAAAGTCCAAAAGAAGTAGATTTAGCAAATATCTTAGCGAAAAAGGGTGTGAACTGCAAAGAAAGAAAATTTATTTATTTTGAAGTAAAATACAATCAATTGTTTCTCGCTGAAAAAACCTATTCTTTACTTAACCATAAACAATAGCAGACTGAGATACTTTTTCCTGTCTTTCTATGCTTATTTTGGCTCTTTCTTTTCAGTTGGATCTTTGCCAGAAAATGGCCAGTTATCTTACAAGGACCTCAGTTGGGTATACTGTGTAGCTTTCTTTCCCTGTCTGCATGGACAATTGTTGTATCTCCCATTGCTGTGCTTATCATTTGGGGATGCTGGTTAATCGTAATCTTGGGTCGAGATATCATTGGCCTGGCTGTGGTAATGGCTGGAATTGCTCTTCTGTTAGCATTCTATTCAATCATGCTTTGGTGGAGAACCCAATGGCAAAGCTCAAGTATGTATTAGTTTGGTTACTATTTATTTACATGATCTTAATTGATTGCTAAAATGTCCTGTTTTATGTTTGACATTTTTTCCTGTAGCTTTCATGATGACATTACTCATTTTATAACAGGGGCTGTTGCTATTCTACTTCTCCTGGCTGTTGCCCTACTTTGTGCATATGAACTTAGTGCCGTGTATGTTACTGCTGGTTCAAGTGCATCTGAACGATATTCACCGTCTGGCTTCTTTTTTGGAGTATCAGCCATTGCCTTGGCAATTAACATGCTATTTATTTGTAGAATGGTCTTTAATGGTACGCCTTTTAGTTCTTACATCTTGTTGGGTGTTATTTTGTTTCCTTTTATCCAGAGATATAACAGCAGCGTGATTATATTTATGAATTTATCTAAAACACATGAATTACAATGTTTGAATTATTCGAAGTCACTGCTGCTTATGTATTTTTCCTTTGTTCATATCTGTAGGGAACGGATTGGATGTGGATGAGTATGTGCGGAAGGCATACAAGTTTGCGTATTCTGATTGTATAGAAGTTGGTCCTGTAGCTTGTTTACCAGAACCCCCAGATCCCAATGAGTTATATCCTCGACAATCTAGGAGGTGAGCTTCAATGTTGTTGATTTGACTTTATTATTTCTTGCTGGTCACTGATGGTTCGCCTTGTGTTAATTGATATGGGCCATTAACACTACTTATGCTATTTATCTTTTAATTTATGGTATGATCATGAGGACTTTTATGTATTATTCATGATGAGTCCTAAACAAATTTAACTTAAGAAAGTTTATATTCTGTATGGAGTAGAATGCATACTAGGAGAAAGCTAGCTGGAATAGTGTCTTACTTTTGGATAGGAGGGTGTTGTTTGTGTGATAACCACTTGGTGTTGAATTTTTCGAGTTACATTACAAATTTAATTTGTTTGAATGTTGAAGCTTCTCTTAACTGTCTTGTACATTTTTATGATATATCTCTGGCTGTAGGGCTTTGCATCTTGGGCTTCTCTATGCTGGTTCTCTCGTAGTACTTCTTGTGTACTCTATCTTGTACGTTTTAACAGCAAAGGAGGCGCGTTGGCTAGGAGCCATTACATCTGCTGCTGTTATCATTCTTGGTATTGTTTCCCTGCCTTGTTGCATTCCCGTCTACCAATTATACAGATGTTATGTTGGGACTAATTCGTTTCATTCTCATTTACTGTCTCGTAGATTGGAACATGGGGGCATGCTTGTATGGGTTTCAGCTACTTAACAGCCGTGTCACAGCCCTTTTCGTCGCTGGCACTTCTCGGGTTTTTCTCATTTGCTTTGGGGTGCATTATTGGTTAGTTCCTATCTTGGGATCAGAATCATTGTGTAATGCTACTGTTTTTTTGTTATAACTGTCCTAGTTTTTTCTTCCATTCAGGTATCTGGGGCATTGTGTTAGCTATGCTGTTGTCGCATCTGTGCTAGCGGGTGCTGCTGTTTCTCGTCATTTGTCAGTTACAAACCCATTAGCTGCAAGGAGAGACGCGTTACAAAGCACAGTGAGGCGGCTAAGAGATGGCTTTAGGAGAAAAGAACATAATAGCTCCTCTAGCTCTTCTGACGGTTGTGGCTCAAGTGTAAAACGCAGTGGTAGTGTTGATGTCGGTCAACCTGGACCTGGTGCTGAAGCCAGCAGCAGGAGTGCAGTGCAATGCACAACTGATGCCAACAACTGGAATAATGTTGTGTGTCAAACAACCAGTTCACAGGAGGGGATTAACAGCGATAAAAGCATAGATAGTGGAAGGCCAAGTTTAGCATTGCGCAGGAGTTCTTGTCGTTCTGTAGTTCAAGAACCTGAAGCAGGAACATCGTATGCTGATAAAAGCTTTGATCACAATGGCACATTGGTACCTTGTTCCAGTAGTGGCCTTGAAAGTCAAGGCTGTGAATCTAGTGCATCAACTTCTGCTAACCAACAAGCATTGGATTTAAGTTTAGCTCTTGCATTCCAGGAAAGGCTGAATGACCCAAGGATTTCTTCTATGTTGAAGAGGAGTGCTAGGCATGGCGATCGTGAATTGGCTACTTTATTGCAGGATAAAGGATTAGATCCGAATTTTGCTATGATGTTGAAGGATAAAGGATTAGATCCAACTATTCTGGCGTTACTGCAGAGAAGTAGTTTGGATGCAGATAGAGATCATCGTGACAATACTGATATCACCATCATTGACTCAAATAGTGCTGACAATGCTTTGCCAAATCAAATTTCTTTGTCAGAAGAACTTAGACTTCATGGGCTCGAAAAGTGGCTTCAATTATGCAGACTTGTTTTGCACCATATAGCAGGTACACCAGAGCGAGCATGGGGTTTGTTTAGTTTTATCTTCATCCTGGAAACAATTACTGTTGCCGTTTTTCGTCCAAAGACTATTAAAATAATCAATGCTACACACCAGCAAGTAAGTTGACCTTCCTTTCTGAACCTGATCACATTATTTGATTCTATTTCTTGATTTTTAAGCCATCAGATTCATGAATATGGGTGCAGAATATATTATTTTTATAATTTCCCAAATTTGTTCGTCAAGGGTGTTATATACTGATATAGAATTTTGGTGAAATATTGTGCTGTAGTTTGAATTTGGTTTAGCGGTGCTGCTTTTGTCGCCAGTTGTCTGTTCAATTATGGCTTTCTTACGGTCACTTCAGGCTGAAGAGATGGCAATGACTTCGAAACCTCGCAAGGTACACACTGAGACTGAATGCTATATTGATATGAGTTGTGTTAAACTGGAAAGGGGTACAGATGGATATGTAATTAATTTCAATAATTCAACTGCTGACTGGGGCATTGTGATTGTGCTGTTTGCACATATAAGATGTCATTCTGGTCATTATTATTATTGGTTCATAGTATAGTAGTAGTAGTAGTATTTGTTTGGTCACAAAATTTAAGCTGGTCATAAGCCAGGGCTAACTACAGTACTTGAATTTGGCACATAGTGGAGTGGTTGACTCATTTACAAAGCCTGCTAACCATCAGTCGTCACTTTACCAAACTCCGGGTTCAATTTTGTTTGCATGGTTTATTAGGGAAAAATTGGTTTCAGTAAGTATAAACCCCTAGCTTTGTTCATGCCTTAACACATGTTTTGGTGTATCAATAGCTTTGGGTTGCGGGTAATGACATCTTTTCAACCCTGCTTCATACATCGAGTAAAAACTTCCAAGAAAAAGTGAACTTATTCGTATCCTAAACAAAGGGGTTTATGAATATTGTGTTAGAAGCATCAATCTTATATTATGATCATGACTGAAGTATCTGTAGAGGCCTGGTTGAGTTTCTTCATTGTAGCCTACCAATCAATTGTTCGTTCACCTAAGATTTACATTGATTTTATCTTTGTTTTCTCTGTAATGTTATGTTAATATGAGGATTAAGGCATTGTTATATTATTTTCTTTTTCTGATGTAAATACTTGTACATTTCAAATTGTCCTATTTTAATCGTACAGAATATTTAGTTTTATTATCCCGTGCAATCATTGTATTTAGTTGTTGGGTTGTTTCGGCTGTTTTACTTAATCTAATTTGTTCATGATATATTGATATTTGATGTCCAAATGCCTTCCATCAGATTTAACATGCATTTGTTCTATTTTGATCATTTTTTTGTATATGCTCACTTTCATATGTTCTTTCCTTACTGATTTATTTCTACTTTTAGTTTTTACTTCTATAAAATCAAAGTACTTTCTAACTGTAGTTTTGGTTGGTTTTGTTTTGTCAAATTTGCCACACTGCTGCAGTATGGTTTTGTTG
Source organism: Monsonia emarginata (assembly GCA_036897685.1). Lineage (NCBI taxonomy): Eukaryota > Viridiplantae > Streptophyta > Magnoliopsida > Geraniales > Geraniaceae > Monsonia > Monsonia emarginata. Next base: position 5,338 of record JAYMSY010000220.1, on the reverse strand, counting down.
CTTGGCTGTTCAGCACTTGTGTTGGACTTCTCCTTTCCTTCTTGAGGTAAGGTCCTCCTATTATTGTCTAAATTTTCTTCACTTGAGTTCACTATCTTGTTCCGTGGGTTCTATTTCTAAGGCACAAACACTGGGATGCATGAAAGCATGTTTAAGAACTGTACTGGTTAATCTCTGATATCCTGTTCCCTAGTCCCTACTGACATTTTGGAATCCCTAAATGGATGGTGTCGATCAGTTTTTCGATTGAAATATGTCACAAGTTTACCTTTAGTTTTTACAACTGAGCTTGGATTTGTCATGAGAGTAATCTACAAGATAAAGGTAGTAAGTAGTGAAATAATTGAACACGTGTAATCTTGCAATTTCATAATAATCCAGTGTTGTAACCTGTACACTGGCTGTTCTCTTTCTGTCCCATATCAATTATGTCTTTCCCTTTTGGCATACTCTTCCTTGACTTGTGTTTAATATGTCTATATGCATATGTTTGTGATATTTTTGCTTAAATTACCTATCATGTATCAATAATTGTGTCTGTTTTGAACTATGCAGCAAATCATCAGTTCTTCTTGGGTTATCATTGACTGTCCCACTCATGGTAGCATGCCTATCTGTTGCTCTTCCTGTATGGATCCGTAACGGCTACCAGTTTTGGGTTCCACACATACAATGTATAGGTCACTCTGGAAACCATCACACATCTGGGGTCAAGCAGGTCTGCACTTCACCCCTCTACTTTTACAGCATCACCTAGGATGTAAACATGATGTTAATATCTGTTCTTGCTTGCACTGTTGTTTCATTGGAGGATTTATACCCAGTTGCTGTATTTTATATTTATTATTTGGAAATTTCTCTTGCATGAAACATTTGTTTTGTTCCAATGACATCTTGTTATTCTGTCAGGGTGTTGTCCTTGCCATGTCTATAATAGTCTTCGCTGGATCTGTTATAGCACTGGGTGTAATAGTTTCTACGAAGCCTTTGGATGATTTGGACTACAAGGGATGGACTGGTGACCAAAGAAGCTTAAACTCTCCGTATGAATCATCGGTGTACCTTGGCTGGGCGATGACATCTGCAATTGCTCTAGTAGTTACTGGTGTGCTGCCCATTATTTCATGGTTTGCAACATACCGGTTTTCCCTATCTTCTGCTATTTGCGTCGGGATTTTTTCAGGTAGTCTGTGTGTTTGCTTTAGTCTTGACTCTAATAACTCCACCTTGAACTCCATCATTACTTTTTAATGGTCGATTTTTTGTGGGTTAATCAGTGCACATTCTTATCCTATATATTTTGCTGTTTCTGTTTTGTAGTTGTCCTTGTTGTATTTTGCGGTGCATCCTATATGGAGGTTGTGAATTCTAGGGATGACCAAGGCCCAACAAAGGGTGATTTCCTTGCTGCTTTGCTTCCTCTTGTGTGCATACCAGCATTACTATCACTTGTATCTGGATTGTATAAATGGTGAGGGAACTTCTACTCATCTGAATTTAGTTGGGGAATTATACAGCTTAAATCAAAGGCTTGCTGTTTCTTGGTACTTGCAGACATTGGGGCCTTCTGAATATGATAAATAGTTGTTGACTCATTTATATTCAATTGAAATTATATACAGGAAAGATGACAATTGGAAACTTTCTCAAGGCGTATATATATTCGTTATCATTGGCCTTCTTCTCTTACTTATGGCAATTGCAACTGTTATAGTTGTAGTTGAACCATGGACGGTTAGTGTACCTTGCCATTTTCCCTCACGTTTTCGTAACTTTTATCCACAGTTAATTCATTGAACTTTGTTTCCATGACAGGTAGGAGCAGCATTCCTTTTGGTTCTTCTACTGATTGTATTGGCTATTGGTGTTATCCATCATTGGGCTTCAAACAACTTCTATCTCACTAGGATGCAGATGATCATTGTTTGTTTCCTTGCTTTTCTTCTGGCTTTGGCTGCATTTCTTGTTGGCTGGTTTGAAGGTGAAAACCTGACTTTTATTACTCTGTGGTTTTCTGAGCCTTTTCTCTTGGATGCTTCTTTCTTTGCTTGAAAGTGCTTCCAACTGCCCTAATATTTTCATTTTGATTAAACATTGTTGATTTCAGAAAAGCCGTTTGTTGGAGCATCTGTAGGTTATTTTACCTTTTTGTTTCTTCTTGGTGGAAGAGCATTGACTGTAAGTTACATTGGGCTATCTTGAATTAAATTCTGAATGTTTCATACTAATTGATTTCTTGTTCTCTTTATTCTGTTTTCATTTTATGTTGCATGTGAAATTCTTTCTCCAGGTTCTTCTTTCACCGCCTATTGTAGTTTATTCTCCAAGGGTGCTACCTGTATATGTTTATGATGCTCATGCTGATTGTGGAAAGAATGTCAGGTTGGTCAAACTATGCTGTATGGTTATAGTTTTTTTTCTCATTCTTTGATGAAATTACCTACTATATGTATTCATATGTCAAATCAATCGATTGACGTGCCATTGTTTTCATCTGATATCTGTGGGCATGATTCCTTTACAGTGCTGCATTTCTTATGCTTTATGGAATTGCACTAGCAACTGAGGGCTGGGGTGTTGTTGCTAGTTTGAAAATTTATCCACCGTTCGCTGGTGCTGCTGTATCCGCAATTACTCTTGTTGTAGCTTTTGGATTTGCTGTCTCTCGTCCATGTTTGACTCTGAAGGTGTGTTCTCTTCTTGTGTCAACTTATCAATGCTTAATTTTTCTCCGTGCGAAGTCTGATCAATTTAACTAGGTGATGTTTACATTTGTTGCCAGACAATGGAAGATGCAGTTCATTTTCTCAGTAAGGAAACCATTGTTCAAGCAATTGCTCGATCTGCCACTAAGGTATGATTTTGGACTGAATTTTCATTACTATTCAGATATGGACTCAGATTTATGCTGGTTATCACTGATAACATTTTTGTAAATGTTTGCATCTTTGGGTGCACTTGAGCACACTCATGCATCAATATGGTATTGGGCTTAATACACTCTTGCAATTTACTCAATTTTGTGCACCTTGTGTCAATTCAACATCAAAATTTTACGCATTTCCTTTTCTTGTGCTTTATTTTTTACTTTCAAGAGCTGTATCCTTCCAAGGCCCAAAATTATTTTAAACTTAGGTATTTAGGATCTGAAATGTCAGATAGGTAACACTGCAACACAAAGCTTTGCTTCTCTCCAGTCTTAGGTTGTATTCTGCCCTTTGCAATTCGGAAAATAGTTCTGGTAATTCATGATGAGTTTGATTTGACAACTATGATTTTGTACATTTTTTAAAAACAATGTATTATTCTTTAGTTTGGTGAGTGAACTATATGTTCTTTTTGCAGACCAGAAATGCTCTATCCGGAACTTATTCAGCCCCACAGAGATCTGCTAGTTCAGCAGCCCTCTTGGTTGGAGACCCTACCAGTACCCGTGATAGAGCAGGCAATTTTGCACTTCCTAGAGAAGATGTCATGAAATTGAGAGATCGCCTCAGAAACGAGGAATTAGTTGCGGGTCCATTCTTCCGCAGAATGATATGTAGAAGAACATTTCGTCATGATTCGGCATATGATGTTGATCACAGGAGAGAAATGTGTGCTCATGCACGGATTTTGGCTTTGGAAGAGGCAATTGATACTGAGTGGGTATACATGTGGGATAAATTTGGTGGCTATTTACTTCTTTTACTTGGATTGACTGCAACGGCAGAGCGAGTGCAGGTGAGTAATGAATCTTTGATGTCTGCTCATGTTTGTTACATATTATTATGTCATTCTGATTTCATTGTGTTTGTTCAATTGCAGGATGAGGTCCGCTTGAGGCTCTTTCTTGATAGCATAGGGTTTTCAGACTTAAGTGCGAAGAAAATTAAGAAGTGGATGCCAGAGGACCGCAGACAGTTTGAGATTATACAAGAGAGGTAAACGGATTCTGCTTGCATGGCCATTTCCTTAACAATGTATTAAATTGTGTTGAAGTTGTCCCACGCCAGAAGAATGTGGATTAAGTGACCTCTAGATATACTAGTTCAACTCTACCTAATAGCTTAGGCTATTGGGTCGGATCAAGTTTAACAAATTGTAATAACTTTCATGTACTCTCCAGTTATATAAGAGAGAAGGAAATGGAAGAGGAGATCTTAATGCAAAGACGAGAAGAGGAGGGGAGAGGTAAAGAAAGAAGGAAGGCTCTTTTGGAGAAGGAAGAGCGGAAATGGAAGGAGATAGAGGCTTCTTTAATTTCCTCTATTCCTAATGCTGGTAGCAGGGAGGCTGCAGCTATGGCTGCTGCTGTACGTGCAGTAGGGGGTGATTCTGTTCTTGACGATTCTTTTGCACGAGAAAGGGTTGCAAGTATTGCACGCAGAATACGCACAGCTCAGCTGTCTCGTCGAGCTCTTCAGGTTGATGCATCACTATTTTTTTTAATCTTTTCACGTGTATTTCAATTTTGCAGTGTAATCTGGTTGATAGGTTGTGAATAAAATCCTTGCCTACACACACACACACCTGGTTCTATTATATGGTGGAAGTGGTTTGGCATTTCAGCCCGACAAGATTGTATAAGCTTCTAAATTAGTATGATTTTAAACTAATGCTAATACTGTTGTTGGCAGACTGGAGTTACTGGTTGTGTATGTGTTCTTGATGATGAACCCATGACAAGTGGCAGAAATTGTGGCCAGATTGATCCTAGTGTATGTCAAAGTCAGAAGGTTAGTTTTTCTATCGCAGTGATGATTCAACCTGAGTCTGGGCCAGTTTGCCTGTTGGGTACTGAATTTCAGAAGCAAGTATGCTGGGAAATACTGGTGGCTGGTTCAGAACAAGGTATTGAAGCTGGACAAGTTGGGCTGAGATTGATCACAAAAGGCGATAGACAAACAACTGTTGCAAAGGAATGGAGTATTGGTGCTACAAGCATTGCAGATGGAAGGTATGAATATATTTATTGTCATTTTCTGAAAACGATGTGGCAATTTTACCATATCTCAGTGTATAACTTTTCTCCTTTTTTTATTCTGTTTTAATCATATGCTTCTATGTTGGTTTATGGAAAGGAATATAATGTTTGCTTAGCTTGTATATATTTATATTTGTCAATGTTTTCCCCTCTAGCTTAAACCTGTGGTTCGTGTTTTTTTTGCAGGTGGCATATTGTAACTATGACAGTTGATGCTGATTTAGGTGAGGCTACTTGCTACCTGGACGGTGGCTTTGATGGATACCAAACTGGATTGCCGTTGCATGTGGGTACTAGCATTTGGGAACAAGGGACAGAAGTATGGCTTGGGGGTTGAACGCCCCCTGAATTGGGGGGATTTGGGGCGGCAGG